>CAIGRB010125707.1:6549-28112 GCA_903798255.1 Fraxinus quadrangulata | reverse complement strand
ACTCGTTTTATGATAGTTAGGACTATTGGGTTAGTAAGCTCAATATGAAAATTGTTTAATTGAATAATAAATGGTTGTGGTTGCACCAATGCGGTTAGGGAGTAATTTTTAGAAATCATGTACAATAAAATTTGGCGAGATTGAAAAAAAAATTCTGATTACAGATGCGTGGCGATGGTATTATTTTTACAAAAAATAACGATATTTCTTGGGTTATCAAGCTCAATAAAAAAAAGGCTTAAACAAAGAAATTCATAGGTTTCACGGCTTTATTGGGAAAAAAAGTTGTAATTGCGCGGATGCATCAAATGGAATGATTTTTATAAATGTTTGTAGTTGCACCGATGCGGCTAGGGTGTAATTTTTAGAAGTCATGTACAATAAAATTTGGTGAGATTGGGAAAAAAATTCTGATTACGGATGCTCGGCGATGGGATTATTTTTACAAATGAAGTAGAATAAAACTTTATAAACAAATAAGTATGTCCTTTTGCATGTTTACTTAGTAGATTTGTTACGCTAACATAACCTTCAAGGCCAAAACTAGTATTCATAGATGAGACACTCAAAAGAAGTACACCACTTTTTTCCTTTTTGACGAGCTTGAGACGAGCCGAGCTCAAGCTCATTTGAGCGAGCTCGGCTAGGCCCACTAGCTCGTAATCTCACGAGTTGAGCCGAGCTCACAAGTTTGTTTTTCAAATTTTAAATTTAAATTTTTCTTTTTTTTACTTTTTCTTCACAATTTTTACGAGCACATGAACTTGACTTGCTTGGCTCTCCAGGCAAACCCCCAGCTTGACTCGGGTTCGTGCTCGTCCGAAAACGCGTCAGAGCTGTCCATGGGCCGAGTTTTGATGAGTCGAGCCGATGAGCTACTCGACCCTTTTGCTACCCCTAGTTGCAAGTACAATCATTGATCCAACTAGTGCTGCAAGAAAGAGAGAGTTTCAAAATATTCAATACCTAACTTTTGCATAATTCTTTTGAAACCATTATAGTTTTATGTTTTTGTACTATTTTGTCTTGGTTTGGTCTTCGAATCTACTTCACCTTGTCTATTGACCTACTTCCACATCATCTTTTTAATCATATCCATTAGATTAATGTTATTGCGTTGTCACCTAGACTAGTATTAAAAACTCGAGGTGCTACATTGCATTGTAGAAGGCCATTCAATCCCAAGATGGACAAGTAAAAGTTTTGACAAAAAAAGAATACTTCTCTGAACACTCTTCTAAGAGATCTCCCTAAAATAACATCTTCGTCCTAGCTTTTCTTTGTCATCTTCCCTCACAAACCCAGACCTAACTTGATTGTTGGAGATGAATACACTGTCAACATCTCCTTTCGAAGTGGTCACACGATCCAGTGACTTGTAGCTATTGAATAGAAAACGAAAGAAAACGTCCAAACCACTAAACAGATCACCTCCAACCCATTAAAATTTAAAATGGACTTATCAAAAATTCTAGACATCAACATTCTTGATTGACAAAAAAATCTTTTAATTACCAGGGTTTACATCTAGGGTATATACAACAAGTGACACGATCCGCACTTAGTAACTAGAAGTCTGGACCACCATCAAGGCTATTGCAATATGCGACTTACTATGACTTATTTTCGACGTTATTACCCCTATAATTTGGACAAACCAACCTGTGATGAAATGCAATATATTCCAACACAATAATGACAACAAAACAATACAGTAGAGAACAAAATGCATAGGAAGCCCACTTAGCTATTACAAGTAATGAAAAATGATATCGAAAAATGAACATGTATTTCAAAAATAATGACTGCATGCTCTATCAAAGAGTCATATAAACAAACTTTATTGTATGGATCCGACTCCAAAATCAAATGACGTTCTTAGAAGGTGGCCAAAAACTCAACTACTACCTGGTAAGAGAAATCGTGAAAAATAAATGAGTTGATAAGTTCGGTGGGTGATGAATTTTGAAAATAATTATAATTTCTTATTTATACACATATTTATCGAAATTGAGTTCATATCATTTAACAATTCACAGTATAACATTCTATAATAATAGTCAAAATGTCAGACATTCACTAGTTGTACTATAAATATGATACCAAGACATCAATAAAAGTGTGGCTTTTTTCTTTCTCAAACACATTCTATACTTTATAATTAGAGCATTATAATTGAAGAAAAATAAGAAATTCTTAAGTATGCACATTTTGGCTTTAGACTTGTAAACAAAATTGGGTAAGAGATACCGAGAAGCTTTAACCAGTGAAGCTCCATGGGGTGCAGCTGATAGTCATTACAGCCAGTTCCGTTGTTCTTGAGTTCTAACAATGGCAGCTCTAGGCTGTTCAGATTTCCCAATTGCTTGCTTTTCATCTAATGGATAAACTTCCCAGCAACCATTCCTCCAGTATGTGTGATGTACTTCTGGAATATGTGCAATTTTCCTGTAATCTGAAGAGATTGGCACAATAAATTCATCTGGCATGTCGAAAAATTCAAGAACTTTTAGCTCAGAGAGATACTCGATCCCTTCGGGCACACCCTCCAACGAGGTACACTGCTGAATGATAAGCTTCTCCAGATGAGGCATGGCTCCCTCCTCAATGATCACCTGCCTCAAGGTTTCCAATTTGTCAAGGCCTAGTAATTTCAGCTTCCGAAACTTTCCAGCCTTGAAACACAGTTTCTCCCCAACATAATTTGCGAGAAATTCAATATGGACTAGATTAGGCATATCTTGGAGATATTCAAGGGGATCTTCCCTAAGTTGACTCCATCTGAGGTATACTTTAACAAGGCTTGGAAGAGATTGTATCCATTTCGGAAAGTTTGCCAAACGCCCTATCAAATATAGCCGTTGAAGGGAAAGAGGAGGAGAAGACAGGTGACTAAGATCAAGGACATCTCCTTCCATTGATCTTAGACCTAATGAACACAGCTTTTGGAGCTTCTCAACGCACAAACACAGAGCTACTCCATCTTCGGTTCTCAACTTTGTAATGCTAACTCTCCTGAGTTCACTCATCATGGATATTTCTTCAAGCGATACACTTCCAGAACATGCATCAACAATGCCAAGTTTTTGCAAGAATTTCAAGCTGCCCATTCCTTTGAATACTTTGAAACCATGTACATAATCATAAGGTAGATATGGACCTGGTACATGTCGATATACTAAAAGTTGCCGAAGATATTGGAGTTCTAGAATCTCAATTGGTAACTCATTGATGTATGTCTCCTTAAGATCCAATATCTCTAACTTCTCGAGCTTCTTAATAGATCTTGGAATTTTTTTGATCATGCTGCCTCTCAAGCTTAGATACCTTAAATGGAACAGTTCAAGAACAGCCTTTGGGAATTTCTCCAGAGGAACACCCCTCAAATCTAAAACCTTCAGCACTCTACAGCTTTTAAGCAACTGGAGAATGCTCAAAATGGATTGGGGATCTTCCACGTGAAAAGTCAGAAAGGAACAGAGTCCAGCGCCATATCGGTTGACATCTGAATCTCTGAAGCTCCCATGGACTGATAGACGTCTAACTCTTCTAAGCCATATCATGTTCTGCTCATTGTTGCTTGTTATGAAATTCTGATCTCTTGATTTTGAAAGAATAATCTCCCGGTAAAATTCATGGATACGGCTCGTCTTGATGCTTCCATCATCATTGGTTGTTGCCGGACTAAGCAAGCTTCTGTTGACGAGCTCATTGAGGTACCCTCGTGCAACTTCTTCCACTGATCTTCCCACTTTTTGTTTCACAAAACCTTCTCCTATCCACTGTCGAACTAGTGTATTGTGTTCAATCTCATGATCCTCAGGATAATTGCCCAAGTATAAAAAACATGGTTTGAGGTAATACGGCAGATAATTGTAACTGAGTAACAAAATGATTTTCACACTCTCAAGTTTATCATTAACTTCTAGTTCGGAGCCAAGGCTGCAATTGAGCATCTCCCATTCATCAACATTAATCTCATTTTTTGTAGACAGCACCCCACTGATAGCAACGATGGCTAACGGCAATCCTCCACATCTTTTCAAGATGTTTTTGCAAATTTCAAGCAAGTGCGTAGGGCACGGGTTCCCCCTGAATGTCTTCTGGCAAAATAGAGTCCAGGAATCTACTTCAGACAAAGGATTCAATTCACACACATAGCCATCAGTTTGTTTGCTACAAGAAAGAGCCACATCCATGACCCGTGTTGTTAGGATGACACGACTCCCATTATTCTCATTAGGTAAGGCGTGTCTGATAGCTTCCCATGCTGAAATACTCCAAACATCATCAAACACTAGCGCATACCTGTTAATATATAAGACAATAAAACAGTACATCTAAGAACACTAGATTACACTCATTGGATTGCTGAAGTTAGGCAAGAAATAAGAAGTTTGAAGGAGCAAAAAGAAACTGAAATCACTAAGGCCTAAAAGTTTAAGCAGTAATGAACCAACTACAAACTATGATCCTATATACTTCAAAGAATACTAGTCACATTTAAAATTTCCAACTATAAAATTATTAGCAAAACCTGTAAAATGATTTCTAGAATCGAAAACACCTGGACTAGTTCGAAACAATTCAGCAGAGAATTAGCACACGGTTCAACAGTACCTTCTTTGGCGCAAGAAATCTTTGATTACTGCTTTTAGCCTATTACCATTCATGGTGCTCAAATTTTCAGGAGGAGTTCGCTTCATCTGTTCAAACAGTTGCTGAATTGTGTCTTTCAGTAGCTCCTCCACCTCGAATGACTGAGAAACCGTTATCCATGCGTGGTTCTGGAATTGTTTCTTCACAACAAAATCATCATACACCTTCTTAACCAGAGTGGTTTTCCCCAAACCTCCCATTCCCACCACTGAAACCACCTTAAGCCGTGATTCTTCCTCCACAAGCCACTGTATTATCTGCCTTTTCGGGTTTTCAATCCCGACAAGCTCGGTTTCTTCTAATAGAAGTGCATCCCCTCGAGGATCAATCCCACTATTAGTCACGCATCGTGATGATGAACCTTCCCCGGGAACATTAAACCTGTAACTATACCTCCTATGTCCCTCAGCTATATCTATAATTCTGGATTTTATATTTTGAATTCCAAAAGCAATTTTATAATGGGTTCTCAGATTTCGTATAGAAAAAATTAATTTCCTCAGAAAACCTTCACTTTTGAGGGGGAATTGCAGCATGTAATCATCTATAATGTCTTCAGTGTCATATGCAACATCTCGGACTTGCTTAACCCAGACTTTGAGCTCTGGATCATCGTCTTCAGCAGCGTCAGCAACTCTGATGAAAGCAATCATTCTCTCAAGTTCATCTCTGATGTATTCAACTTCCCGCCTGACATTTTTGAACAGATTCACCTTATCCTCCAATAAGATCGTGAGTTTCTCAAGAACAAATGTCACTGCAGACTCTGCCATCTTCACAAAAGTGATTGATTTGGTCCCGAATTCTATGAGAGAAAATATCAAATGCTAAATCAAACCGCTTTTGAATAATTGTTATTATTTTTCAGCCTGAGGCATCAAAGAACATAAAACCTATCGGATTCTGGTGTTTTTAAATGAGCTGAGATAAGGAATCAATTTAGTATTCTATAAAAAATGACAAAAATTAGGCCACGTACTGGGAGCTACAACCCACTTCATGCAAATACCTTTAAAAGAGGTTCGTTTTATAATTAAATAATCAAATATATTCAAATCGTCTAAGAGACGACAACATATAAATGTCCGAAAGATGTTAATTTCTGATAAGTGTATTTTGTACACTTATCTCGATTATTAAAATAGGGTATTTGTTGTTGATTTGGATGGATTTATAACTTAATTATGTATGCATTTTGTTTTTTAAGTAGAACTCAATGCAAATTGGTTGAATTGGACAAAAGGGTCGAAAAACAGGCGAAAAAAGAAGAAATTCAAAGTACGAGAACCAAAGTGCAAGTATTTAATTGTTGATTCAGACCAAAAAAAAGATGATTGAATATCACATAGGATCAATTAAATGCAATTAGAAGTCAAATGATTGAAATATAGTCAAAGTATTCTCAGAAAATAATTTCTAGCCGAAAACGTTATTCTCTAAATTTTTAGCCACATATTGAAACTCATTTTTAGCAAAGTAAATGTTCGAATTGGAAAATTAATATCTCAAAAAGAATTGTAGCCATTTAAGATAGCTTTCTAAATCACTTTAAATCACCTCAATTGACAGTTGTTCTGAAGCAACCCAGGCATGCTTCGACCACTATTTTAATCAACCCGTGAGCTAAACCCCAAGCCGGTACGACCGTGATTGTGAAGATCAATTACATCAAAAATATTGAAGAATTCAACTTTGAAATTGAAGATCGAGATTTCTTACATTCATTCATAATCCGGTGATATTTATTCATATTTTTGTAATTTATACGAAATCATGCATGCTAGACTAGATTCGTAATTGTATTGGATGAAGATAAACTCTGTTATTTATTTATTTTAATTCACAACTAGTAGTCTAGTATTTCTTGCGTTTCTTGATTAATATTACATTATCATTGCATTATTTAATTATTTGGTTATCAATTACATAATTAGTTGCTTGTTGTAGTTTTGTAGACTCAAGAAGTTTAGAACGTAGAAAGATTAACACACATGCAATAGATATTAGGAATAACAATATTGTGTGTGCAATCATATACATAATCTGAAATTTAATGCGTTTTAATTGTTGAAAGTTGTATTAGGAATAGACTGAGATCGTGATTGGAATAGACTTAATTTATCTTTTAAAAATATTAAATATCATAATTTTATCGATTTTTAAGAACTCATGAATAAGACTAAATTACAAAGTTAAATCACAATAGGCAGATTCAAAATCACAAACAATCATCTATAATATGATACAAACTTACTTTTTACATATTTCTTAGCATAATTTAGAAAATTAACAAATCAAAAAACTTTTGTGTTACATAATTCGAATCCCGTACAAATTAAGCTAATAAACTTGAATTGAGATTTATTTACTGTGTAACGATGACTCTTCTCATCACATTTATTACTTGTTAACGGTCACGTACGCTTGCAAGATTTTCACCAACAAATTTTGGTGCTATTATCGGAGGTTAAAGTTTTTAATTTGAGTTTATTAGTTTATATAAGATTCGAATTTTCTTTTATTTTAAGCTATTAGTTATATATATAATCTCTCTTTTTTTGTTTTTTTTTTTTGTTTTGCAGTATATGCAAGATTATGAAGAAATCGAGCTCCTATCATTTGATCCCGAGATCAAAAGGACCTTCAAATGATGAAGAAGAGAATAGAGAGAAACAAGAAAAATGTCAAAAAATCAAAAAATAAAAATTAAATTCAGTTAGCACCAGATCTACCAGAATAGTCGGTTCTGCTAAGAGCACTTGCTAACAATGGACAAGCTCTTATATTATGATAAATTCAAAAAATAGATTTATTTACAAAAATGCATGTGTATAAATATCATTCTTGTACCCATTTTCAAGAAATATTTACTAAGACTATCATTTTACATGAGTCCAAATTGCGCAGTGTCTATATTCTGTTTGCATAACTTTCCTGTAAAATTTAACTATATGCTTCGAGCATATTAAATCTTTCAAAAAATTTATATAGGCAACTATTTGATTTTGCTAAAAATCATATTTTTGATATATGTTGATAAAAGTTAATAGAATGTGTGAATAAAAAAATTTGTATGTCAAGGTTTGAACATAAAGAAAGTTACATATTCACAATTTTAAGTAAAAATAGAGGAATTTTTATAAATGTCACTAAATTTGAAAATCCAAAAAAAAAAAAATTTATTTTTACTTTTTGTGAGCAAAAATGTCACTTTTTTGTGCAAAATGTCCAAATTACCCTTAAAACACCTTTTTAGAAGCATTTAATATTTGATTTGAATGTAATTAATGTTATGATGTGATGATTTAATTTAAATATTATAAAAATTGTTTATATGTATATTATATTGAGTAATATGAATTTTGTAAAAAAAAAAAAAAGATAAAAGAATTTGAAATATTAACATAACCACACATCTTTTTTCATTGACAAACCCTAACTTCTTCTCCATCTTCTTTATTCCTTGATTCATCGTCCATTTTGAGAGGTTAGCCATTACAAATTGTTTATAATTTTATCTTATAGATTACTATTTTTTAGATGTTAAATACAATATGGTAAAATGCAATTGGAGAAATTTTTGAAACTATTATTCATTGATTTGTTTGATTTTTGAAATATTTTTTAAGGATAAAAATACCAATATCCTGTAAAAAAAATGAAGAATTCCATATTTAATGAGAATATGTTTTCATGTTATAGTTGAGAATTGATTATCACCATTAATGTTTTCAATAATTTCTTCAAAGGTACCAAATACACGTTTTCAAGTTTCTCGGCAGTTCCTGCAGTTCATCTATCAAATAGTTCTGTTGAAACAGTTGGTTTAAAAATGTGAACTGTCGAACCCATATTTCTGAACTGTCGGGAAAAATAATTTAACTGTTGAATTCGACACTTAAAAACTATTGACACATCCTTGATTTCACCTTCTGCTACTCCATGGATTTCAATATTTGAAAGTTCAACATCGATATTATTAAATATATGCATATTTATTGTGCAGAATTTTTACCGGTGCAATCCCAACATTTCAGGTATGAGTAATCATTTGAGATTCATCGTGTCGTACGGGGGACAGTTTGTTCATGTGGATGACGAATGAAAGTGGAGAGAGGACAAAACCATTTCCATTTTAGTGCCGACAAGTATTACCCTACTCGGACTCGTGCAACGATTGAAGGACAAACTTGGTATTCTTGATCCCCGCACTCAAATTGAATTGAAGTTCAAAGTCTTGAACTTGAATATACCTCCGACCGAAATACGCGAAGATGAAGACTTAAATTGGTACATATCATTTCATAATGAAACTGTCATCTGCGTTACTGTTTTGGAAATCGAGCTCCCAAGTGTTGGCATGGGGAGGGATACAAATTGTCCAAATCGTTCATTTGCCGTAGCGGATGTTCACCAAAATGTACAACATGAGGAGCTTAATCATCAGCAGTGTCTCAAACAATAATACACCCAAAACACCAATTTTTGATATTGGGACTGCACCTTCAATGATAACTTGGACAACCCATTATATAGTACAAAGGCTGCTAACACTACTAACGTTGATAGCAAATATCCTCATAGTCCAAGACTTTGGACAGATACAAATGGATTACCAGAGTGAATACATCCGAACTTGCCAAAAGACAAATATTCTTCAACAAGAAAGAATTGTACTCGAGAATTCATGTACTTTCTTTGCAAGATAAATTCCAATTTAAGTTCAGCAGGTCAAGCATGAAAATGTTAACTGTTATATGCGCTGACGATAATTGCATGCGGATAACACGTGCTTCGGCTGTGAAAAATTCTGCAGTCTTTATGATCCGTAAATTCAACAATGTGCACACATGTACCTTAGATTTCTGTCGCAACGCACATCGACATGCCACTAGTTCTGTTATTGTCGAGTATATTTTGAGAACATTAGATTGTATGACCCTACTGCTATTGCACGTGACATGGAACGTGAGTTCGGTGTCGAAATCAGTTACAGAAAAGCACGTAGGGAGAATGTGGCTTCTTTACAATTGCTACATGGTACACCAGAGGATAGTTTTCAAAATTTTATTAATGGGATGATGTTGTCATGTTGTAGTTGATAATTAATTATCACCATAAATATTTAGAATAATTTCTTCAAAGGTACCAAATACACGTTTTCAAGTTTCTCGGCAGTTCCTGCAGTTCATCTATCAAATAGTTCTGTTGAAACAGTCGGTTTAGAATTGTGAACTGTCGAACCTTACATTTCTGAACTGTCGAGAAAAATAATTTAACTGTTGAATTCGACACTTGAAAACTATTGACACATCCTTGATTTCACCTTCTGCTACTCCATGGATTCCAATATTTGAAAGTTCAACATCCATATTATTAAATATAGGCATATTTATTGTGCAGAATTTTTACCGGTGCAATCCCAACATTTCAGGTATGAGTAATCATTTGAGATTCATCGTGTCGTACGGGGGACAATTTGTTCATGTGGATGACGAATGAAAGTGGAGAGAGGACAAAACCACTTCCATTTTAGTGCCGACAAGTATTACTCTAATCGGACTCGTGCAACGATTGAAGGACAAACTTGGTATTCTTGATCCCCGCACTCAAATTGAATTGAAGTTCAAAGTCTTGAACTTGAATATACCTCCGACCGAAATATGCAAAGATGAAGACTTAAATTGGTACATATCATTTCATAATGAAACTGTCATCTACGTTACTGTTTTGGAAATCGAGCTCCCAAGTGTTGGCATGGGGAGGGATACAAATTGTCCAGATCGTTCATTTGCCGCAGCGGATGTTCACCAAAATGTACAACATGAGGAGCTTAATCATCAGCAGTGTCTCAAACAATAATACACCCAAAACTCCAATTTTTGATATTGGGACTGCACCTTCAATGATAACTTGGACAACCCATTATATGGTACAAAGGCTGCTAACACTGCTGACGTTGATAGCAAATGTCCTCATAGTCCAAGACTTTGGACAGATACAAATGGATTACCAGAGTGAATACATCCGAACTTGCCAAAAGACAAATATTCTTCAACAAGAAAGAGTTGTACTCGAGAATTCGTGTACTTTCTTTGCAAGATAAATTCCAATTTAAGTTCAGCAGGTCAAGCATGAAAATGTTAACTGTTATATGCGCTGACAATAATTGCACGCGGATAATACGTGCTTCGACTGTGAAAAATTCTGCAATCTTTATGATCCGTAAATTCAACAATATGCAACATGTACCTTAGATTTCTGTCGCAACGCACATCGACATGCCACTAGTTCTGTTATTGTCGAGTATATTTTGAGAACATTAGATAATCCATACCGATTGTATGACCATGCTGCTATTGCACGTGACATGGAACGTGAGTTCGGTGTCGAAATCAGTTACAGCAAAGCACGTAGGTGGAATGTGGCTGCTTTACAATTTCTACATGGTACACCAGAGGATAGTTTTCAAAAACTATCATCATACTTCACGTTCTAAGAAAGGGTAACCCGGGGACGATAACCCACATCGAAGTTGATTCTCATAATAGGTTCCATTACTTCTTCCTAGCTTTCGGTGAAAGCATTTGTGGTTACATACATTACTTGAGGCCCATTATTTGTGTTGACGGTCATCACTTGAAAGGTCCATACAAAGTTACTCTTCTACTGGCAATTGCCCAAGATGCTAACAAATAGATTTATCCCTTAGTATGGGGGATCGTGGATGCGGAAACAAATAAATCCTGGATGTGGTTTCTATCAAACTTGAAAAATCTTATTGGCAATTCAGATGAACTCGTATTTGTTTCGAACACGAAAACCTGCATTGAAAAGGCCATTACTCACTTATTTCTATTGTTTACCATGGTTGTTGTATGTGACATATGGAAAAGAACTTAATACAGTAGAACAGAAACGCGAGTTCAATATTTCTATTCAAACGAGCCGCTACAACTTATTGAATCGAAGAGTTCGAAAGGCTTATGGGACAGATTCGTAAGGTAAGTGCAAGATCGTACGGGTACTTGGAGCGAGCAGGTTTTTCATTTTAGTCACGAGCACTATTCGTTGGCCAGCGGTACAACATTATGACAAACAACGCAGAATCTATGAACTCAATGTTAAGACATACCCGTTCGTTACCGATCACGTGCTTGGTCGAACACATTCGGAGTATTATGTAAATGTGGTTTTATGAACGTCGAACCCACGCAACCGCATATAGTACTATACTGTCATCGAGGATGGAGAGTGAGTTACGAACAACATTCAAAGCCGGTACTAGGCTTCGATCTCATGCATTGACAAATAGCTTAACACAAGTAGGAATATCCAATGACAGAGACATGGTAGACTTTTTCGAAAACACGTGCACTTGTCGTGAGTTGCAGCTAAATCATATGCCCTGTATTCATGCAACTCGTGCTCATTGCTTGAGAGGTAAGTCATTATATGATCTACGCTCTCCTTACTACACATCGGAATACTGGAGGGGTGCTTATAGCGAAGCAATATATCCCATTACGTGGGAAGTTGACTGGGTTGTCCGAATGAAATTACAAGTACTCCTATTTTGCCACCCCGTTGTGTGTCGTCCTCCAGGTAGACCACCCACATAACGTAAGTGATCCAAATATGAGCCTGCTACACAACTCAGGAAATGCACTCGATGCGGTAGAGTTGGTCATAATCGGACAACATGTTCACACCCCACTGTAACACAATCGATGTAAACAGGCATCATCTTCGGAATTCATTGAATTAGTATGTTAAATGTTCCCTAATTGCGTTGTACAATCTGATGTTATGTTATCGTTTTCTTTTTATTATCGTTTGCCTATGTTATTGCCGTTATGCTCACATATTATCGTTTTGAACTTGCATTATTATTTCCAACATATATTATCATTCGAAATTACATTATCATTAGAAATCCATTATCGTTTGCAGACAGTAGTAGACATGTTTCCATTCACAACTAAAATACGGATTCATTGACATAATACTGCATGACATTCCGACAATTCATCTGCCTTTCCCGACAGACTGTTTCTGTCGTTCTCGACAGTTGTCACATACTACAAACTGTAACTATACATACGAGGCATAAGCGACATGGTGTTGCTGATTCTTTGGTAAAGACTGTTACGAAAATCATCCCTGACAAAAGTGAATACAAAAGAACTTGGCACTTATTCATTTGTACACAACCATATGCAACTACTTCCCACCTCATTCGTTGTCGACGTTTGAACTTTCTCCCCCACTAGCTTTATTAGAATCATCCGAGCTTATGACAATTATCTCAGGAGATGCAACATTCACCACCCACTCATTATCATCGAATTCATCTTCGTACCGAATCATGTACTGGAACCCTTCATCGAGCACACTATTCGGTGACTGCAATACTTCACTTACAACTTCGTATAGGTTGGGAAAAAGAACAGGGAAAATGGCTCTCCTTCCATTCGGAAGGTTGACATCCTCATTGTCTGAAGAAATTATGATGGGACATAGTAGGGATGAACCGGGTATTGGCAAAAGATCATTTAGGTTGAACGGTTCGTTGCTTTCCGTGGACGAAGCTATTAGTAGCATGCAAATGCAATGGACGAAACTATTTTCTTATCTGAGTAGTATACAGAATGACAAAGCTTATGAAGTTTTCATGTGTAAGTCACTTATTTAGTGATATCATGCTATTTATAATGAACTTCTTTGAATGAAGCAACTATGTTGAGTTACTACATAACCACCAAATCACACCTCAAACTTAATTTGACAACTCATTGGTGTGTTTCTTCAAGGCTTCATTGTACCGTTATGACTTAAACTTTGTACATAATTTATGACAATTGTAAATCTTAATGAGTGCGTACTATTTTCTCTTCAAAAATCATGCATGTAGTTGTTGGCAATCAACTCCCATTATGACATTTGTATGCTAAGAGGTAGTATTGTCCTATGAGATTTTTACATACTTCAACAAATTGATTTACCAATAGGCAAAGAACTATGGCTTGCAAAAATCATGCACCAATAGGCAAGGAACTATGACTCGTAAAAACCATGTATAAACTGAAGTGTTCGATGAGGATTCGTGAACATGTTTATTCACTGCGTGTCTTCACATTTCAACCACAAAATAGTACCCCAACTTTAGAGAACATTGATAAAATGTGCAACATTTTGCCATACACATAAAAAAAATTTAAGTCACATTTGAAGGATCTATGGGCCCTAAATCTACATTCGACATCATTATGACAATTTTCCTGCTACTCTTACATAATTTCTAAGTTTACGTGAAATTTAAGCAACTAACGGGAAGATTATACATGAATGTTTTCCAACAATGTTTATCTGTGTGAAGACCCAATTGGAGATCTATAATTGTATTGAATTATTAATTTTAATACATATTGTTTCACAAACTTTCAAAAAATTGTGGTCGTACTATTATCGCTCATATAAAGAAAAAATTATATAAAACAAGCTTGTATATATATAATATTAAAAGTGAAATATAATTGAAAGATTGAGACTAAGTGAAAGAAAATGAGACGGGGTCAATTGTAACGTTTTTGAGTTAAAATAACATTTTTCAAGACAAATTTTTGACATCACCACCAAACCTTGCTAACACATAACATAAAAATTGTCTTCATTTTACATGATTACGAATCCAAACTTAGTTTTCCAAATTCAGTTTTAGTTTTCCAAATTCAGTTTTCCAACATAGCATTGACTCACTTATTTCTTTGATCTCTTCATCCTCCCTCTGGTGAACGGAGTTCTGGTAGATGCTGCAGGCAGTCGAAAGCGTGTCGATCACCATCTTTTGGTGTGAACAACATCCGCACCTTCGTCAGGTATGGTGGCCTCAATCAGCAATTTACGGCCACTGCCTACGTAAAAGCACAATGTGCCAAATTACTTAGCCGAGCCCCCAAACATAGCATAATATACCAAAACACAAACCTATCGAGCTATACGCTCTCCTACGTAACACAAATATGTTGGAGTTGGCTTCGGGAACTTACCTTCGGTGTGGAGCACGTGAGTGGATGTGCAAAGTGCATTTGTATCCACAGCATTGTCAGTTAATTCATTACTGTCTACAGAAGTTGAGGATAAGACATTCATTAGTAGCTTGCAAGTGTACACATTATTAAAACTTATGCAATACAAAACTTACAGGCCACCTCTGTTGCAGATTGAGTGGAAGGAACTTCGACATTGTCCGGGCATAGCACTTCAAGCTCCATCCCTCCTCCAGCTACTTGAAAACAGAATAGTAATTATTCCCGCAATAAAGTACAGGCTTCGGAGAGGGTACTACAATATGAAACAACATATTTTCTCATAGCAAACGCACATACCATTCACATCTTCCAGGTCGGTACCCGACGAACCCCCATAGTCATCTAGGAACGGGTGGATGCCTCCTCTATCCTAAAATGTGTGGATGCCTCCTCCATCTATTTGAGAAAATTTGGAATGACGTGAAGGAGTTCAATATTACCAAAATGTAGCACGGGAATCAGATGAGATGAATAAAAAAAAGTTCCTCATAATCAATGTAATTACCAGTCTCCTGTGGCTCGTACTGGGTAATGTCCTGTCATGGTCATCTGGGTCTGGGTTAATGCCTTCTCCATATGTGTCTATGTCACAGAAGCAGTATTGAAAACATGTCAGCGAATGTAGTACGGGATCTGTTGAAATCATGTTACACTTAGTAATCTTAACTTGCAAACAAGTAACACACATACCTTGCGGTAAAGTTCCTGAATCTGTGGGCTCGTTGTGGACGTCATGCGGGGCTGCTGTGGCGGTAATACCGGATGAGGGCATGACTGTAGATCTGAACTCCCTCAATCTTGCAAATTCGACACTCACGTGCTCCATGATTTCAAGTTTAACAGTCCGGAGGCACATTTCTATGAGGATTCGTCGATCCAACAACATTTCCTCGACATCCACTCTCATTAAGCTTGTTCTAGAAAAGGCATCTTATCGTCGAATTATTGACGGTGCACTCTCGTGACACGTATGTTTTATCCCATTCGGAATGGAAAACACACCTATATGCCCGTGGCGAGAATGCTCAGCGGCGCTGGACTCGTCCTCATCGCCATCTCCACTGTGATCAGAACTGGACTCACTACGATCACTAGCCGATGGCCCTTCAGGTCATCCACACCGGACCACTCATCCTCGGAGCCTCCATCGAAATCATCTTCATCGGCTACCTCCGTAGATGAATGGTTACGACCTCCAATGCTCAGAGCATCTGTGGCAAGCTATGGAGCGAAAATGTTCCAAGCAATGTTGTTCAATGTGAGCACGCTACGATCTTCAAACGGCACGAGAGTGGAGATATGTGGTTGGGCATGCTTGGCTTTGGTGGGGGTGCTGAGTGGCATGTATGTACAGTTGCGAAAAGAGAAAAATGGCATCAATGAAAAAGTATTGTAGGCAGTAGCAAGAAGGGGAGTACGGGTACGTTTAACCTGAAAGAGTACCTGTGTGTTTATGAAGAACGCATCGTACGTACTATGTTGCAGTTGTTTTGTAGCCGTCCAACGAAGAAATCTTGGCAATCATTCCCTAAGCTGCTGAGCAAACCATTCTCCAATTTTCGACACCTCCTCGAACGCCCATATCTGTCGCAGCAGAAAAGCATTGTCACGTGACATCGCAATGGGCATGACAACATATTTGTGTCGAAATAACAGAATACATTGTTTGAAATAATGGTTCGTACCTGCAAGGCAATGGGAAAACCATGAAATGTATAGCTGATCTCCTTCTCTTTCTTGCTCTTGACGTCACGAAATTTTCGTGCCTAGCTATCCCGAAATTCCCTCAACAAACGAGTGTATCCAACTCTACTCCAAGGGTAGGAAAAAAATAATTCTAGGTAGTCGACGATTGACAACGCCGACTTACATATACCCACATTATTATTCGGAGCGTAGAATACTCTTTCGACAATGAGAGCAAGCCCGAACTTGTACCGATGAGCTCGGGGCGTCAACGAATGGAGAAAGGTCTTTTCAAGTTGGGCGCATGAAATCTTGTCCAGTGAGTTGAAGTATTTCTCCTTAAATCTCCTCTTTTCCAAGACTCGAGTAAACTCATCTTCCTCCAGAGAGAGACTACATCTTAATCTCGTCACGACTGCATACTCTTGTAGTCCAAACCGTGTAAAGTGGCCTTGTACATGGAACCACAATTTATTGACCTTATCAGTTTGTATGGATCTGAAGACAACTTGTTGGATCAGTTAGGCGGAGAATTGAATGTCAGCAACTTCGACAAGGAACCCGAGGCATGAGTTACGGAAGTCTTGGAGCTGCCGCTCATCCAAATGGTCCATGACTCTTTTTACATACTTGAGGTTGCTTCGCTACGAAATACGGGCCCGTAATCTTACATTTTTCGGAACCTCGAATTCGAAATCCATCTCTTCTACAAGGTACAGTAAGAAAATGAAAAAAGTTTCAGATCGTGACATGTGGTACATGTTGATACCAAGGTACAACAACAAATTACGATATACAATTTAACGAAATAATATGAACATTATATAAGGAAATAAAATGAATATCAACAATAATAGGAAAATCATAACACATAAACAATATATTACAATTGCATGAGATATGGAAATGTTATGTGTCGAGAAAAACGAATATCAAATAATTTTCGATATGTGGAACTATCATGTGTCGAGAAAAACTGAGAAGAACTTTCGGGTCTCGACAGTTTATCTGTCGAGATTCTCCCACCTGTCGAGAATTACTGTGGTGAACTGTCGGGTCTCGACAGTTCTTTTGTTGAGATTATCCACCTGTCGAGAATTACTGTGGTGAATTGTCGGGAACTACAATTCACGATGATGACATATCTCTACTAAAGTTTATGCTTAGTCATATATCTTTGAATTAATTCATGGTTATATAAACTGCCATCATGATTTTTGCATTAATAAATGTCTTTATGCGTAAATATTACACGATATGCTCTTGAACGTATTTAATCGAATGTATTTCATTCTACAATATTCTATCATTAAATTCTGTATATGAAAATTATTTTTCCTAACGCACGTTTGGAAAATTTTTTTGCTAATACATTTTTGGTAATTAATTTTTCTACATAAAGTCATATTATGTCTATATAGTAATTAATATATTTATATATTCTTCTATGAATTTTAAATTAATAATTTATTACGTTATTGTTCATGAAGTAGCACAACATTATAATTAATATTCCAAAAGAATATTAATAGTAGATCTGTCTATTACACATATTGTTGCTCGTGAAGTAGCATACAATTATTAATATTCTAGTTAGATTTTACTTGCTCCTAAAAAGCATAATTAATAAAATAAATTGTGTTTTAGCCTGAAAAATAAATTTTTATACAATTTATTATTTCAAATAATAACATGTTTTTGCTCCCGAAGAGCATGACATTACGATTCTAATATTCCAGAAGAATGTTACTTGTAGATTTGTCTATTACAAATATTGTTGCTCCTGAAGTAGCACATTATTATTGATATTCTAGTTAGATTATAATTGCTCTCGAATAGTATAATTTTGTAAAATCTAACATAAATTATGTTTTTACTCCAGAAGAATAAATCCTTAAATAATTTATTATAATAATATTTGATTCCTCCTGAAGAGTATAATTATAATGTTCAATATTTTAAAAGAATATTGATATATTGCTCTTGAAGGAGCAAATATATGGCTCCTGAAGAGCTAATGTATCGAAATAATAGTTCATTGCTGTCTCTGAAGTTGCACAATATCATAATTAATATTCCAAAAGAATATTACTTGCTTATGAAGAACACGAATTATAATTTTCAATATTTTAAAAGAATATTAACATATTGCTTTTGAATGAGCAATAATAAATATAACGCACTTTCGAAGTAGCACATGTTTCGAAGAATATATCATTTTGAATTCATGTTTATCCATGAATGACAATGTGTAATTAATATCATGTGGACATTGATTGGTTTGATTACTTGAATGATATATGATTATATAATATTTAATAATATTCTTCAAAAAATTAAATAATTGAATTATATCCTATATTGAACCAGAAGTTCAATTTGATTTTATTGTTTGACACGATCAGTTGGACCACCACTAGATCAATAATGATGCGAAATGAAATATTCAAATGGATATTCAATAAAAATCAGAAGATTCTTCAATCCAATGATTTCCTATATATTATTTGTTCTCTTTATCGATAATTGATCATTATACATTAATAATTAAAATATGAAATGAATTCCCTATATTTCTAAAAATTAATTAGGGTGATATATGGGGCCCCGTCACCCTCCACGTTGACCATTTAGATACATTTGTATCTAATAGATTTGGTACAATTATTAGATGATTGCATAGTGTTTGCAATTTGAAATTTGCAAAAGTGCTACTTAAATTATGAGCATAATTTTTAGACTATACAATTAAGACGATATTTCTTTTTAATACTAGTGATCCTAATCTCAGCTTTTTAATGAGTGTTAATTGAGATGTCGATAAATGGTTTAACATTATTGCTTGTTAAACGCTTCCAATTAATTTAATTGAGAACCAAATACTTCCAATATCAGTTTAGGGAAAGCCATTAAGCATCATGTGAACATCATAGTTCTTCTAGTTATAACTTGGCTTATAGTTAGAGCCTAATTTTTCTATCTAATTATTTCGATAGTGCAGTAAATGTAAAATTAATTCACCATAATGCACTGGGATGAAAAGTAAAAAATATTGAGAATAAATGCGTAGTATGAACCATTATCCCAAATGGGTAATATTTTATAATTAAAAAAAACGATTGTCAATTTGATTTGACAATTCTCTCAGCATTAGGAGAAATAATTAAGAAGTTGGAATAATATATAAATACATCATTATCTAAATCCTCGTAAAAGACAATTCAATTCAGAAGTTCGAAAGATAATTCATTTAAATGCATTTACTGATCAAAGAGATTAACAATCTCACACATCAGCTTTAAATACTGCAACTCGAATTGTCCTGGAAGGACAATTTGTTGATATGGTATTCGTTGAATATCTTGTCCAGAGATGATAGCCCTCGGTAGCTGAAGAATTTTTTCGTTTTCATACTCCATTACCTTTTATTATTATATACTTGTATTGATTCTTTGTGTTTTCAGAATATAGTAATCAAACGTGTATGTTTTGATAGTTGATGATGGAAAATTACACTGACATTATCACTTGGTTATCTCCGAAACTAGAAATCTTCATATCTATTTGGTAGTGCTAACAAAATATGAGATATTGAATCATGATAATGTTTTAATCTTATTTTTGTCTTTCAAGGTATGGCAAAATTGCGTGCAAAGGGGATAGGAACTATCAGTGGCAGGATGCTTTTGGGAACAGCCGAGAAGATCCTACCCTCAGAACTTGTTGATACAACTGGTGCTGGTGATTCGTTCATTGGAGCAGTTGTTTATGGTTCGTGAATTACTTTCACATTATCTTGGTTTTTGCTTGTGTTTGACTAGGGAGAGGGGTTATGATCTTAATTTCTAAAAAGTAGGATAACATAGTTCATTTTGGAAAATTAAATTTTATATTCCCTTTGACACAAGTGATTGAGGATTTACGAACAACCCCTTGATGATTCAACGTGCCCTGGCGAGCTCAAATGCTGTTAAATTCTTGTGTACATTTTGGTTTATGGTCTATAATGCTATGATATACCTCACTCTTGTAAAAACATTTCGTAGCTATTTGTGCCAACATGCCTCCAGAAAAGATGTCGCCTTTTGTTGCTCAAGTGGTTAGTTTAACTCTTTTGTGATCCGATACTTAAATATTGAAACTTCTATTCATTCGTTGAAAGATTTCAAATCTTGTCTGATTGCAAGAGAAACTCGTTATATCATAGCATTGTTCAATTGCAGGCTGCAATTGGGTGCAGATCTTTGGGAGCCAGAACTGGTCTTCTACATTGCTAAGATCCTCGATTGATGCCTTTTTTATAGTAGAGCTCCTAGAAGGACAATTCATTGATATTATATTTGATAAATTTATGGTAC
Organism: Fraxinus quadrangulata; assembly: GCA_903798255.1. NCBI lineage: Eukaryota > Viridiplantae > Streptophyta > Magnoliopsida > Lamiales > Oleaceae > Fraxinus > Fraxinus quadrangulata. The sequence continues at coordinate 7,318 of CAIGRB010125707.1, read as the reverse complement.
ACTTGAAGCGTGATGATATTCGATTATATTATAAAATCCTCCAAATGAAAATGGAGCAATTGGTAAAGATGATCTTATTAAGGAGATATATACTCTCAATGAGTATTTAGACATAACATATTATAAAGCCACAAAAGAGGTTCATGTACTTAAAATAATGAAAATTGAGATATTTTAATAAATTATGTCATCATTGAAAAAGAGATAGAATTGAAAACGATAAGAAAAAGTTGTCGACAATACTTTTGTACATGATGTACTACATCATATTATGAATAGCGATGAATCGAAATTAATTCTTTGAAATATATCGGTCGAATAAATGATTGATCAAATAAAATGATGCGATCATACTAAAATTGAATTTACTAGAGAAACATGAAGTTTCTAAACGCGATCCTAGTAAAATTGAATTGAGAAACCCGAAGTTTCTGAATCTACAGTCTGAACATCTAACGGTGTATACTTATGCAAAATGAATATAGAAAAAGTAAAGTCGTAATATGAAACGTACAATTCTTTATAATGAATTCCGTGAAAACTTGTGTAAATAGATAAATTATCACGTGGTGCGTGGTGGATGTAATCACAAGTCTTTAATTTATTACTTTGACAATACATGAAATTTGATATGCATATAATAAATTTGATTATAGTCAACTTATCGGCATAACTATTAATGTTACGTTGAAAGATTTAATATATTTGAAGCATATAAATCAAGTAATATTATCATGAGAGGGAGTAAACACGCGTTGTACTCTTTTTT
>CAIGRB010125704.1:32801-57126 GCA_903798255.1 Fraxinus quadrangulata | reverse complement strand
ATATACATTTTGAAGTAGCTAAATTTTAAAATATTTTTTTCTAGATATAAAAAACACATTTGGCAAAATAGTTCAATCGATACGATTAAAAGTTTACGTGTCATAACAAAACAAGTAGATACTAAACAAAATATAAAAATGCACATTTGAACAACTTAAAGAGTGAATGCACAGACAACTTTAAGCTAATAAACTCCCTCTGATCATTTTCACATTAATTCTTTTCTTTTCATTAATGCTGAAAAAGGGACATCCCAAGCATATGAAAGAAGTGATATTTTGGGGGCATTGTGCACAAATGTGTGTGGTTGGGGGCCGGGTATCAAGGCAATTCAAACATAATATCTGCTCGAACTACAAATCTAGTATATATTTTTTATGGAGCACACAAGATCCTCTCATAACAGGGAACCAGCATTGGCCATTATACCTCTAGACAAGTACAATCAGAATGCAAGACATTTAGTAGACTATTTTTTTTCATTTGAACACATAGCCCCAGTTTGTCTCCCATTTGAACACAACCCAACATGCAAATAGGTGAATATTTTTGGAAATCCCAAAATCATTGGGATAATTACATTAATCATCCTTTGATCTATCAATCAAGATTCAAAAACTTCTAAGACGATAACTACTTAGAGCAACAATTACCAACTATGCATGTAGACCTGGAGAACATACTATACAATTCACAAACTACTTGGGTAGATTCACCATAAAAGGAAAAAGCATCCATTATTTTGATTCCACCAGCACTTTGCATAATGATTACACCATGAACAGAAACAAATCATAAAAAAGTAGAAAGAGTGCACAAGGACATATCAAATGCAAATATAGCATTATCCATCAACAATGAACTGGTCCTCTTAATTAGAGATGCTTGTTTCTTCATTACAGCTTCCGGATTCTTCTTCTGTTCAGCCTTCCTATCCTCGGATGGAGTGCTATAATCATACGTAACCTGGTGCTTCATTTTCGGGATATTAGGTTTCTCTGTTCTCGGCTTTCTGCCATTTTCACGGTTCTTGTTGAATTCCCCGCTGTTTCGAGGATCTGGAAAGTCCCCAATCAAAATCATGCACGTTATTAGCGGGGAATTCGAGTAAAGAACCAAACAGCAAAAGCTTCACTATAAGCTTATGTTTGATAAGTAGTATTAGAAAATATATATTGGATAAGATTTTAGCTTAAATTTCTGCTTTAATCGTGGTACAATCCATCAATACCAGACAAACCAAAAGAATACAAGGACAAGAACTTACTTCCATCATCATCCATGCCGTCAAAGAACTTCGCATCACAACCGAGGGGACAAGAAGAAAAACATAATCAGCTTATAAGCACAAAATGCAAAATTACAAACTTCCAAATAAAGAAAGACGATGAGGCACCACACCTGTGACAGCTCCATAGACGCAGGAGTAGCAAAGAATGCTCCTTCATCCATAGGTGGAGAAGGAAGCCCTTCCTCTTCTTCAACAACAGAAGTTTTCACGGATTCCGTTGCAACCTCTGCAGCTTTAAGATGAAGTACTACATTAATCTTAAGATTGAAACTAAAAAATCGGTAGGTCCGAAGCTCGGCCTTGCCGCTAAACCACGCTTTACAATTTTTAGAACAGTGCAAAAAATTAGAGACAATGATGCAAAAAACTTATTCCAGACGAAGTACCTGCAATAGCGGCAGTAGCAGCGGCCCATTCATCAACCATGACCTTCCAATCTCTGCGTCAAGAGAAAATGACAATAAGTTTGACTCTAAGAATTCGAATTTTCTTATTTAAGATATCAATTATATAGCCCTTTCTTCATCAGTCATTTTGCAAAATACATCAAAAAAGGGAACAAAACACTCCAATGATTAAGCCCTTTTTTATCATTATCATCACTAGATTTAAAAGGAACGAATTAAGGGTTATTCAAAAGATGACATGAAGCCTAAAATAAGATACTAATCAAGCTTAATGTATAGACAGACAAGGAAAACAAGTAATTACCATGTAATAATATACTTAATCAAGCCTAAAAGATTACACCATCTATGCGGCTCAATAGTGTCTTTTCCAGGTCGACAACATGTAGGAGAAACTAAAACTCGAACACTGTGAGGGGTATGTTTCACTCTATAAGAAGTTAAGAACACTAACACAACATTGTAATATTCAAGAACAGGTAATCGAATCACATTTGCTTCAGAGTCAAACACAGTAACTATATGAAGCCAAGAGGTTAGCTTTCCGTACTCGATTAATATCCGTACAAGATTCCGTATCTCCTTTGATCCATGCTTCCGCAGAGCATTGACAGATTTTCCAATCTCGGTGGCCTGAAATATAAACAAATAAGTTAAGAACCAGTAAATTAAGTAGGATGAGACTTAAGAAATAGGAAATCTTTAGAAAAAAATTCCGGTAATTAGCAAAAGAATCTACTCGAACCTTCAGAGTCTCCACGGACAAAGGCATCAGTTGAAGCCTCCTCAGTGAGTTAAATAACAATGAATCAGACTGTAAGGTGAAAAATGGAAAAGATCAAAACCAGATAACTCTTAAGAAAACTAATAAAGCTGTAAAAAAAAAAAAAAACTCAAATCATCATAATCCAACCAATAGGTAGGAGGCAACAACGTTCTCAAATCATCAAAACTATTCAAAAACAGAAATTATGTATTAGTGGCACGTTTGTTAAGTAAAACGAAGCTAAAATCTTGTCAATTCTCATGTTCGGTTGTGTCTAGTATGAACTAAATAGATGCAACATTTCTGAATGTTAACTAAATGCCTCAAGCTCAAATTCCATTCACAAATGAACACAGAAGAACTGCAAAACATTGGACTATAATCCACTTTTCATCACTGATAATTTTCTTATTTGATCAATAAGAAAACAAGTTAGGAAGCTAAATCGATGTAAATCAACTGCATTATTAAATCAAATTACATAACTTCATATGTAAATGATGAAAAACAAAACTTCAATTCAATTCAATATATCAAATCGAATCAAAACAAACCTCATCCTGACTATTGTCAAGAATTTCTTTGATTCTTGAGACTTCTTCAAACAATTGAGACTCCTCCTCAATTTCATCTGTCAATGCCTCAGCTTCTCCATAACTGTAATTGCTAACCTGATTCAAATTCATCTCCATCATCTCCCTATTATCATCATTTCTACTGCTATTCACCTTGCTTTCTTTAGTATCTTTACTCCCTCCAGCCTCAATCCCACTTTTACACTTTTCGTCGATTTTCTCAACATCATCATCATTTGGAACTGATAATTCAATTTTGTCACAACCAAAACACTTTGTCAATTTACATGTGAAAAGCATTTCTGCAATTCGATCCCTTTTCAATTTGAAGTCATTGGGACAATCAGAGGCTGCAACCATGATTGAATGCTCAACTATATCAAATATATCTGAATTTGCACTCCTAAAATACTCCCTCCATTTATCAAGACTTTTCGAACTATTTCCCATGGGGAAAAATTCAATTCAATTCAATTTAAAAAAGCCTTCTAAATGAAATCTTTAGTCAAATCCCAGATCAAAAAATCGAGTCTTAATCACAAAAAATGTGTCAAAACTCGATCTTGATGAGAACAAACAATCCAAGATATCCGAATTTTCAATCGAATTCTTATTGGAAACTTCTGCTTTTTGTGGGTTTTTTTTTTATATCAGAGAGAAAAAAAATGAAAATTTTTCTGACGATCAGAATTGAATACGAGTTATCAAAAAGGGTTAAGTTTGTTGAAAAAAATCCAAGAAAATCCAAGAAAATTTTCTAAATATATCTGTAGACTATTATGGCAAAAAAATAAAAAAAATACCAAAATAAAAGCAATAATCTAAACAGGGTTTTCTTCAAGAAGTGAAATGACGAAGGAATCTGATATATTTCAGGAAAAAATCAAAGGAGAAATTCAGAAAAAGTTTTGTCCTGATTTTTGTCCTGATTAAGTGAAATTTAGAGACCAATATATGTTTAAAGAATGAGAGATATTCTCTCCTCTCTCTCTCTAGATATCAATACAGCAGGGTGTTTCTTTAATTTTTTGGGGAACTTATTTTTAATTACTTTTCTTATTTTCGAGTTAAATTAAATCGTGAAAAACACGGGAAGGGATCAGAACGAAGAAACGGCGTCGTAGAAAGTTCAGAAGTTTTATCTTTTGCTTATAATTAGAGCCGTCTCTTTTACAAAACCCCTCCTGTTTTTAGGCCTTCCGAAACATGCTTATGAAATGTATTATGTTTGGTTAAATAATCAAAAGAAACAATTTCAATTATTTTAAATAATTTATAGCTTATAAATTTACGATTTCATAGTTGGATATAAAGGAAAAAAGACAATTGCTCAACAACAAAGTCATGCGTCAGATCAACAATGTTCATGATCAATATGTACATGAGATCACAACACTTGTACATTACGAACACAAAATTGTACTGTATCCAAAATGTAAATGCAAGTCTACATCACAAGACAAGAGGTGCGGTCGAGGAAATAAAGATAAATTACCGACAATTTTGTTAATGAATTGATATTAATGGATGTCAACTAATACCCGATCTTTTTAATATTCTTGTTTTTTGATCGTTGAATAAATCAGTATATACTAAATATACAACCCGACAAAATAACTAATTACGGAAAGTGAATTAAAAACTAAAATCTATTACTTGTTAAAAGGTAAATAAAAAAATGTATAACAAACCAAACAAAATGAAAATAAATGATTTTTATTGAAAAGAAAAACTAAAAAAGTTTGGGTGGACAAGGTAATTTTGATTTATTTTTGCTTAATATCGTATGTATTTTATTATTTATTTTGCCTTTTCTTGAAGTGGGGAGTTGGATTTTTTAAATAAACAAATATAAAGTAGGAAGGTGGGGTTTTGTTGAAAAAGATTGGTCACATACAAAAACTTTTATTATGACTCCAAATTCACGTGTCATCAGCCATGTGTTTTTACGCAACTTTTGTTTTGTTTGTGATTTGTGAAGTGGTGGGTGGTGAGTTGATGACGATGGTCGTATAGAATTTAATTATACGTGTACGTTTATTTTTATGATGTTGATATATATACAACAAATGTGCGATTTACCTCTTTAACGTATTTATTTATTTATATAAGAATGTGACTTATTTGACAACGTTAATTTTGAAATTTACTTACTTATTTAACTTTTAGACAAATCGATACTGGTGAATTTTTTCGAGCGCATTAATCATATATGTTATTGCATATTTATAGTAAAATATCAATTGTATTAAGAAAAATATTTCATTTCTTTTATAAGTTGATATTTATTTTATCTGTAATGGAATTTATCTCTTGTCATGAGGGGTTTTGTTAAACGGACACGTCTGTTACGTGCATTGATACGTCTAGGAGATGCCTTTTTAGAGTTGGTAAACACGTATGAACTAATTAAGTCCCTGTTTGGCATTTTTTTTTTCAAATTTATTCAATTTCAACCAGACATCCACACAATAAAATATTTTACACATGAATCCAAATTTTTTTCCTATTTTTTAGCTACACATTCTCCTAAAAATCATTATTCAACTCTATTTTCGCAAAAGAAAAAAATAAAAAAATTGCCAAACAGGGACTAAATACGAACCTTGTAAATACTTTACTCGATGAACAAATACTCGATGACTAGATTTTTGTGTCACATATTAGTGTCATTTTGACACTCATCAATTTATTTTATGACTTGTTATATGATCATTTTCAACTACACATTCGCACAATAAAATATTCTATACGTATATAATTTTTTTTTTCATACTCTGTGATCACACGTTCTTCTAAAAATTACTATTCACGATGATGATGGTCAAACACGCTCTAAATTCTCACAAGGGTGAAATAAGCATAAATTGGCATGTGCCCCCTCAAACTAATAACAACAATTGGGACCCACTCATCGTGGTCCATATAGAAATTCATAATCAATCTTATCACAAACGTTTTCAATAAGAATAATATTATGGCATGTGAACGTTGAATTGGGCACCGTAGTAGGAATAGTCACCCCATCCGATTTTCGTCGTGACATTAGTCAGAGTGATTCGTGTTTATTATAAAAATGCGAATAATCTTCACTTGTGAAGGGTTCGTTCGGTGGTCGACAAATTTAAAAAAAAAAAATTGATTATAAAAGAATTTGAATTGTGGATTTTGAGAAACAAAAACTTCTTCAATTATTGATAATTAAAATACCAAATTTAATCTAGTTAATGAAATTAGTTCATTTTCTACTATATTGAATATGCTTTACTTTGTGATTATATAAATTTCGAGAATTAATATATACTATTTTTTTTTTCATTTTAAAAAGTAACTATAGTGAACATTTAGTTCAGAAAAATATTTATTAATTTTGCATATTGTTACGAAGGTAAAAATAATATTTTACAATACTAATAATAATGACTATACAAATGAGTGCATGTAGATGAATTGTCATTATTATGAAGCATGAACAAATGCAAATCAATTTAATTATACAGTTTAGCTAAATTAAGTTAAGTTCTAATCATATTGTAATGTAATGATTTTGAATTTAATTATGAAATGTTTTAATAATAAGGTTTTGAATCTCATTTTCTATTTTCTCCTGTTCAGAATTTTGGATATTTTCCACAATCATCAAGATCATCTTCATCAAAGGACACACTCTTTCAAGACTTGAGTTAGGAACCAAAAACCCACACCATACCTCTTCAGATTGTCTCAATTCCCAATAATGCGAGTGCCAAATTTTCACGAACATGTGCAAAACATTCCCTATTCAAGGGTAAGGTTCAACAGACATCAAGAAAACTAAATCACAAGAGAAAAACAAAGAATCACGAGCCTTGACACGGGGAGGCGACAGAAAAAGAACAACGCCGAAGCACAGGTGAACTTGATTCAGCAATATACAGTGAGTGTCATTACTTAATTATCTGCAAAGAATAACCAAAAGAGGTTCATTTATTAAGGCAGTGTCAATGATGCTTATATGCAGGTAACATTCCAGTACAAATTAAAAAAAAAATACAAACCCACAGACATAATGAACCATATGACTGACATCCCAGTTAAAAAAAAAAAGCTTAATGCCGATTAAAGACACTATTTTAGCAAGTTAGGTTTATCGTTGCTGGACATATACTGTAACGACCCCGGTCCCACTTAACGAGCTGTCCCGNTGTTCCGACCGTTAGATCGACGACATACTGTCCCCACTGTACCAACATGGGTCTTTTCAGCATGCTTTGTCCTCACTCGTACGCTTCCCGAGAAAACTTCACAGGGGGTCACCCATCATAGAATTGCTCCAAGCCAAGCATGCTTAACTATGGAGTTTCTAACTATGGACTTCCGGAAAAGAAGGTGCACCTTCTTGGTATGAGTAGTACCTATCAAATCTTTTTTAAACTTTTCTGGTCTGGGTATTACAATCACCCCTCGTTAGACTCGCGACGTCCTCGTCGCGCTTGATCCATCTGAGGATCCGTTGCGGATTCTAGAGGTGGCTCTTACGGGTTCAAGAGGTGGTTCCCGCCCTATGGCGTAGCACTTTGTCCCGCATAGCACTTAGTTCTCAATTTTCGATTGGCAACCAGGCTCTAATACCATTTGTAACGACCCGGGTCCCACTTAACGAGCTGTCCCGATCGTTAGATCGACGACGTACTGTCCCTACTGTACCAACATGAATCTTTTCAGCATGCTTTGTTCTCACTCGCACGCTTCCCGAGAAAACTTCTCTAGGGGCTCACCCATCATAGAATTGGTCCAAGCCAAGCACGCTTAACTTTGGAGTTTCTAACGATTGACTTACGGAAAAGAAGGTGCACCTTGTTGGTATGAGTAGTACCAATCAAATCTTTTTTAAGCTTTCTTGGTCTAGGTATTACATATACTCCTTCCAGCTCAAGAAATACCATGGCTCAAGCATTATACTAGCCGAAAATCTATATACAGACAACAAAGTTAACTGGCAGCAGCAAGATATCCATAAGTTGCATGATAAACATCTGCAAAAGAAATTGTAATCTGCCATATGGAACTGGATTTATTTACTTTTAGCATAAATATTCGAGTCACACTGCCTAATTGACACAAACAAGTAAAATCTCATTGTACTTCAGGACCCCACGGTAATAATAAAGAATGCGCTGAACCATTAGCAGAAGTGAAAACTGCGGCTGAAAACTTTTGTGCGTGTTTTGTATTTAGTACTTGTTTGCTATGTGATTAAATTAACATTCAAGTGATTATAAGTTGTGGGTTTATGCAATAAGTGGATAATAAGCGGGTAGTAGTTATGGATGCTACGAAATAATAATCGCTTCCTAAACATTCAATTAGAAACTCCATTATTTTGAGGAACATGAAACCCCTATTCAAAATCATATACATATATATCAGTGTTAAATGTCATGAACAATCAACAAACTGAGTCTTGATTCCAATAAAGTTGGTGTCTACTGCATGAATTGTTTATTCCTATTTTGTTTAGTCCATAACTACATTTGAAAGCTACAATACAATCAAATCATTAACAAACACAACAAAACATGTTATTTGGTCTAATCTATCTTCTAATTTATTCTGCTGATATATGATCAGCGCAAGACATGCTCCAATCACCCAAATTGTTGTTCCCTTAATTTATTCTCAACTAGTACGGCTAAACATCTTTTTAACATCTTCATTTCTGCTACATCATCTTCTTGACATTTTGTTTTTTAACGGCCCAACATTCTATACCACAAAGAATATCAAGAGTCTAATAACTGGTCAATAAAAATGGTCTTTTAAAATGTATTTTCCTTTTACAGAGAATCCCTATAGAACTCTAAATTTCATCCCATCATTACTAAAGAACCTAGTCTTGATACCCCTCATAAGCTCATCAATATCTCAAGCGGGAAAAATAAGGACTGAAGGCAAAATAGTGATTTAAGCCTACATGGATAAAGAATTATAAATAAACAGAACTTGTAAAGTGAATAATGTGATCAAAGGGTATTTGTTGAAAAGGTTCTACACTTGTATAGCTAAATTTGACCACAATGTGTAAATAAGATTTCCGTAGGAATAAGCAACCAACATTACCTATTTTACATTTTTCTACTCTAGCCTCTAGGATAAGTTTACTTAATCCTTCCTCCTTTTATTTCTGTCTTAAAAGCTACTCTAGGATAGTAAATGCTTCCTCCTCATTTGAACATAGTTGGCCTTACAGACATTTTCACCTTCAAGGCTCAACACTCAACACCATATAGCATAATGGGTTTAATAACCATTCCGCATAGCTGACATTTTAAGCTTATATGTATCTTTGTACCACACAGAATCCTTATAACACTTCTCCTTGTCAATCAAACAGCTGCTTACATCCTTTTCAAATTCTCATTCCTTGTTAATAATCGAACCTAATTACCTAAAACAATCATAATTTGAGACAACATGACCTTATAGATATAGATTCCACTACCATTCTTATTCAGCTATTCAAGCTACAAGTTTATAACTAAAAACCTATGTCATATTTTCTGTTGCCTAAAACCTTTAGGTTCTAAGGTACTACTCCCAAGATCTTACTTACGGTCTAACCTGCTCCTAATCTCATATGCTAAACCTATACCAACAGCAGATTACAGAAACCAACAAATGTTACGTTGGATATGTTATGTAAACTCATTCACTGGCTAAAATTGATGCAAGTATTGATCAAAGGGTGGATGCTGAAAAGGTTCTATACTCACATACTAATCTTCTGTCTCTGCTGATAAAATATCCCCAGAGCAGCAAAGCATCCAACATTTCCCACTTTACCCCTTTCAATTCTATAACTTACTAATGCCTCCTACTTTTCATTTCTTTCTTTATACTAAATTACTTCAATTTATGGAAATGGATTCAATTTAGGGCTCCACATTTTAAATTAAAAGATCAATTTTAGATAAAATATTGATATCTTCTCAAAGATCACATCACATCCTACTCCTTAAGATGTATTCAGATATAGAAAAAATTGAAAAATCAATGTAAATTGCAGCTCAAAGAAAGTATCAATTCGACCAAAAAATTCAAAATTGAAACGGCTCTAAAGTGCAACTCTCAGATTTATCAAAACATACGATAGTTTATGAACAGAAAAAAGGGCTCCTGAATAAATAAATTATGCAACAGTTAAATCCCATAACAACTTCATAAAAAATTAAAATAAGTATAAACTAATTTAAATCATAAGCCGTAAGACTGTTAGCTAATTACCTTATCAAGGAATTGGAATTTTTCAATTTGATTAAAAAATGATAATCAAAATCGAACGGTACTAAAACCCACTTCTCAAATTCATTAAGTTAACCCCTAATTTATCAACAGGAAAAAAGGGGATCTTGACTGGATAAGTTAAGCAACATTTGAACCCATAATTACTTCATAAAAATATTAAAATCATAAGGCGCAAGACTATTGGCTATTTACCTTATTAAGGAACCGCTGAATTTTCTGTTGTTGGGGCTGAAGAAGATGAAGGTGGCGATTCTCTGCGAAGCTCTTTAACAATGGCTGCCAATGACTCAGGGTTGATACCCATTTCGCATAATGCAATGAGAATCGAAAGCGTGTGGCGATCTAGTCCCGTTTCGAGAATGTTGGACATGTGAAACACCAATTCCAATGAATCTCGGGCAGTTCGTGCAGCCTCCGAATCCATTGCTCAAGGGATTCTGATGATAATTTGACGAAAGGATTTGTGTGTGTAAATTCAAACAGTTCCCGAAGGAGGAAACGGAGAATATTGAGTTTGAAATAGCTACAATATGTGCTTGTTTGGGTTCCAGGCGTGGATGAAGGTGGACTGTATATTTTCATCCCTATTTGTTGAGATTTTTTAGGAGGCGGCATGATAATTAAAAACATAAGCATTTTCATCCCCACTAGGTTAATAAATTTTTATGTTTTAACATTTTTTTTAATTTTAAAAAACATTAAATTGGGAAACATAAAAAATTCGGATATGTTCGGAGACTTTAAGACTGAAATCATATTCCCTATCCTTGTCCCCTTTACCATATTGGTGCTTGGAGATCCAAAAAGAGGTAGGGATTGAAAAATCAATTTTAAACGTTGGGGAGACATTCGCTAGATATTCTAAATGTTAGGGACTAATAATGCAAATTGTCCAACAAATTTAAGATAATGATTAATGAACATGAAAAATGTTTGGGGAATCAAACTAATATACACATGGGCCAAATATGTAACCTCGCTATACCACAAGTATTTTTGCAAAATTAAGCTAACATTTTATTTTTTATAATTATTTTTATTTTAAATTCAAAAAAGAAGAAAAAAATTTGGGCCCTCAAAGACTTAGGGCTCGAGTCTACTGCCTCTTAGGCCTCGCCTTAGGTTCGACCTTGAATTCTATTTAAAATTAGAGTTTGGAATGAGTTTGTAAACAAATTTAGATGACTAGATATGAAATGTCCACAACAATTTGAAGAAACTTTAGTTAAGGGGAAGGCATACTATAACAATATTGCCTAGTTATCCGAATCTCTCTTGCATTATACACTAATAATCTCATAATTCGAGGTAAATTATGAAAACCAAAAACTCCGAAACTTTCCATCCACGTGTTGTTTCAATATTGTACTATTGTTATCCAATAAATGACTAGCTCCATAAATTTGTTTATGTATATGTATGATGAATTTAAGGTTGCATTCTTATTTATGCAACAAGAGATGGTGATTTAGGGTTTTAAGGTGGTGCATATGTTTCACGTATTGTTAAGTTATGTTTGACATGAATTGAAATTGTACTTGACTAGTTATTAAGCAAGTTTGACATGTTGTCGAGTACTACTTGACAACAAATTAAAGCATTTCTCGAACAACAAAAGATATTTTGTGAATCATATCTCATTTTGTGGTGTACTTCTTCATAATTCTATTAGTACTACAAAGTTCACTAGCTGTGGCCATCCCATGAGAGGAACCCTTTTCATCTTCTACTAAAACTTTCACTATTCCAATATATAGTGTAAAAAGTGAAATTGGCTTGGCCGTATCCATTGCATAGACTGTGTGTTCGGCAACAAGAACATATTGATAGGTCCGTAGAGGTCAAATAAGAGTCATCATAGGTTTAAATAGCTCAACTCGTCTTAACAGCTCTCTCCCAACAAGTCAATATCGAACTCCTATGAAAAACATCAATAGTTTTTTACAGATGATGATATAAATTTAGCCAATAGCCTAAATTTCTTTTAACTCCTTTCCCATCTCTTTCTTCACTTCCACGTGTGCTTATAATGAAGAGCTAACATCTATAAATAAATCAAGTTATAGGTGTAATATTTTAAATAATTTTGAGTAAAAAATAATGTCTAGTTTTTGTACAATCAATTAGGAACCAAAGATACATGGTCTTATTAACATGCAGAAAAGGTATCCTATTCATAAATATAGTATGATTCGAACAAATTCTAACAATGCATGAAATTTTCTTTGACGTGAAAGAAAATACTTTTTACGTCAATTGTTTGGTGACACGTGGCATATATATCCACAAAGTAAATAGTGCTCTTATTAGGGTAGACAAGGAAAGAAATCTCATAATTACCAAACAAGTAGCTTAAATAATCATCTCTTAAAGTATACTACAAAGAGATCCCATGCCATGAAAGGCTAAGCCTAACTAACAAAAATGTCCATGCCCATAGGTTTCACTTTGTTCACCAAATTGATTTTTGAAGTTCCCTCTTCATAATGATTAGGTAGAAAATTAATTTGATGCACTTATTCTTAAGAAACCCATAAAACACCATGATGTTTCAAGATTTCATAATGAAATATGTCATAGAAAATAAATAATGCTATGTTATATAATAGAGGAATTTTACATTCTATAGCCATATGATCACGACATTCTATAATATCAATGAAATTGTCATGCATTAAAATTCGAGTTTTGTTGTGTCTACTTTGGTATATCTCATGGAATCATGTCATTCCTTTTCTTTTGGAGTACAAAATAGGAATCTCGAAATAATTTTTATATTAAAACATTATGATTATGTCATAGACTATGCATTGGACTTAAAATACATATTTATATTAAACAATTCGCACAAAAATATTTATGATACAATTGATGAAGTTTGGTTCAAAAATCCATGCAACATACCTTTTTTGGTTGCTTGAGTACCAATGTTAAATAGGTTTTGCAAGTCAAATTTTATTAATCAAAAACATAATAAAATATAAACTAAGGAGAAGATAAAATCTGATCTTTAGCCCATGAAAGTAGAATGCAAATAACTTGATTCGTCTAGATGACACGAAGCTAGAGATTAAAATGTTACATCTCATGTTACTTCATAATATTACAATACGTCCAATCATAAATTTCGTATATTTCTCATAAATATCATCATCGACTCCTTCGTAATTTAAGTATTTAAGAAGTTCAAACCTCCATTTATGTATAATCAAATGTTTTATAAGGGTGGGCACCCCATGATGAGAAATCTTATGCAGGAGTTGATGTTTCCAATGATGCTAATACACCTCATCTTTGACCAAATGCAAACAGTGGGAGGTGGAGACCTAAGTTGTTTGTGGAGAAATATATTCATATATTCTTTGCCTTTATAATGGTGTATGCTCATAATTACTCTCTTCCATTAGAGCATTTGGTCCCGACTCTTACCATCCATACATAGTTGTTGCAACCCAGCAACATTTTAGCAGATCACAATCTGATAGCCATTAATGTATGGTGGGCCAATCTAACTTAAAAGGAGATTAATTTTTTTTTTTAAAAGTGATACTAGATGACTTCATATTTGTTTGAAGTACCTCAAGTTGCTAGCTAGTCATATCTCTAGATTGAGGAAGCCCCATAAAGAATTAAGCCTTGTTTGTGAGGACTTGGTATTTCATCTTAAAAAGTAAACTTATTAATTAGGAGTAATTCAATCTCTTTATAAATTTAAGATGATCACATGTGTAGTCGAAGTTTGTACTTTCCCTACAAGTAACCAACCAGTGAAGTACCTTGTGATGTGGCCTCTCTCAAGTGATTATCTATTTGTCCACTTTCCTCAAGGCTCAAACTAGGAAGGTTCCACGCTCCGTTGAGGCACAACTCTTGAATTGAATGAAAGCTAACAACTTATATGGACACAACCCTCTCGAGAGCGAACCAAAGTTTTTTTCCTAGCGCTGCTATTAATTAGAGCACGGCCCCACCTTCACACTGCTAAGCCCGCATAATTCAGATATATACCATTTGTTCGACTCTTGGGTAACATCCTAAAAAGTCAATATATTAAGAGTAGCCAAATTCTCTTATAAATCCAAAATCAGCCTCATTTCTAGTTGATGTAGGACTTTATTTGCATTCTCTCATCGATTTTTCCTAAAACAAAGTTCTACACTATATTAAACCCCCTCAACCGATAATCAATAATCTCGTCTTCCTCAAAAAAAAAATAATAATAATAATAATAAATAAATAAATAAAAATGATCTCACTCCATTTCATTTTGGGCCATCACCTTATATAAGCAAATATCATAACTGTCAAGTGTCTGCTGGAATCTTATTATTCAAAATCGTGGTTGAATGAATTAAAAGGATCGTGGATGGATGAATTGAAAAAAGGGAGAAAAAAAATCTATTTGGCACCATAAAAATGGCCTATGTGGGCATGCAGTCACATAGGCGCCCATAGGGAATTTTGGGACGCCATGTTCTATAACTATGCAAGGTTGCATATGCGATCGCATAGTTCAAGTTTTTTGACCGTTGATTGAATTTTTTTTTCAAAATTTTTTGGTGGTTTATTAATGAATCAATGCACATATTCACTTGAGTTTGGGACCATTTCGTATGGGATGTTTGGAAACTATAAATACACGATAGTTTTCATTTCAAAATATAATAAAAATTCATTTCATTATTCATCCAAAAACATCGAAGAAATTTTGTCATTTTACATAATCAAATTTCTATTTTATCACTTGTTTACCTTGAAGAAACACTTTGCTTTTGGTGTTCTTTAATTATGCTTGATTAATCTTACAAATTATTTGTTAATTTCAATCTTTAAAAGCATTATGGAGGAGACAAATATCGTTTAAGGACAACGATACATTTTTCATGTTCAAGTCTTCATCCTTCTACAAATTCATCTTCTTCGTTATTTTTTTGTCTCATTCGCTGTGTCTTATTCTTTTTGATAACAGTGTCAACCATAGATTTTTCTCAACCATTGCGATTAACTGAAGCCCCACCTTTGCTCAAATCTTTTGCATACATATGGATTCCTCTTGCACATTTATATGGTTAAATATAGAACATGATTATGATACCATTTTTTTAGCTTGCTTTCGTGATTTCATCCCAAAAGATTAACCTATTTCAGAGGAATAAATATAAACACATCCGATAAAGAAACTAATGCGAGCGATTCAATGGTCTGCTCATTGACATGCTTAAACTTGTTAAAAACGAATGAATTTAAGATCACGGCTCTTGACAAAACTTTTACTTATCCGTATAATGACATGTTTAATAAGATATATCGATATACCTAATTTCCAGTATTTCGTTTTAAGTGTAGCGATTAATAAAAGTTTTTAATAGTTGGGCCAACTTTTTGTTTCAAAAAGAAAATGGTGTCCATAACTTTCATGCACTGTTATTTCTTAGCATGTAAAGGGGGCAAGAGACAGCATCATTTCTCGTAAGAAAGTGCATAAACACATAAATTAATTTTGATATTGGCATCCCATCTCTTTGGCCCCTCCTTAAAATCTCTATTCGTTCTAGTCTTTTTATGAAATGATGATATGTTTAATTTAATTTGGGGGGAAAAATTATTTCCCAGTATTTATAGTTTTGCTTAATAGTCCTTTCTTTTTTGTTTTTACGTATTTCAGCAAAAATTATGGATATTTCGTGCAATTTTGGATGTTAATTTTGTGCGTGTATCCCATGTTGAAATACAGTGTCTAACAAGTTTGTAAAATGCATAGAAAATTAATTAGGGAATTATTTTTTCTAAGAGAATTGTAGAATCGAATTACCAAAGATAATTAATGGTGCAATGAACTTTTTGTTGAGATTGATACTACTTGTTGTGACACCAATCATCAAATTGAAATGTTGAAGTTATATGTCAAAATATGAAGTATTATATCAAAAACAAAAGAATAATAAAGACAAGAAATAAGGTAGATGAATTAAGAGATTTTATTGACTCAAGAATAATTGAGAAGGGAGAAAATTACAATGTATCCTATAATTCTAGTAATCATGTATCTCACACTTATATAATTGTATAGAAGAGTCTAATATTTATAGAAAACATGTAGGAAACGTCTAAACCTCCTTGATAAAGTTGTTGATAAAGTATGATGCTAAAAAATCGAGTCCAAAACGAAGTAGGTGAGAAAACAACGAAACACCCGAACAACATAGGTGGTGCCGCGGTGCCTAGATGCAGCGCCCTGAATTTTTTTCATTTTAATTGTTTTCTCCGTCTCAAACTCTTTTTCAAATCTAATACCAATTTTCAACTTTTAATGCGTTTCCAAAATAGAACTACAACTTGAAGTAGGACTCCAATAACATTCCAAACTGAATTCTCATTGACGTGCACTTTAATTAGAATTCTTCAATATTTCAAATACTTCAACAAATGAATTCGGGTTACACCTAAATTTCAACATTATATATGTAGAAAGACTCGTTCTCCTCTACGGCTAGGGTTGCACATAGAAAAAAAATTAAACATACAAAGCAATACGACATGAAACAATTTGAAATTTTATTTTTAGAAAAAGTAGGACACGCTATGCAAGAAAAATGTTATTTAAAATTATTATTTGTTTAAATTAACATTTAGTTATAAAAAATCAAGTCAACATCAATTCAAACTTTAGTCACTAGTCAATTTTTTTATTTTTATAAAAAGACTACAACACATGTATGCTTGAGAAGTACTAATAAACGATTTAAATTATAAATAGTCAGAAGTAAGTTATGGATAAGTCATAAGTGAGTAATATTTGTGAATTTCACGAAATGTTTGAATAATTTGTTTTTTTTTTTTTTTGATAGATTATAAACAGTTTATTAACGTTGGACTAAGTTAACTTTCAAATGAAACCTGCCATTAAGCTAATATTTGGTCGAAGCCTACGACAAATTATCCCACAAAAATATATGCAATTCCAAGTTTTTGAATATCGCGATTAAAAATTTCGTAAAAGTATTAGTAAGTTTCCATTTTTCACTAAAAATAGAATTATTTTTTTTGAATATCAGAAATATTTCCTTACTTTCGAATATTTTTGGATTTCAAAAGTTGTCCTCGACGGAAACACTAGTACTTTAAAAAATTACATGCAATTTAGACGGGACTTCTTCGAGCATTATTTCTTTTCAGATAATTTTAGCCCCTAGAAAAATTGTAGCAATCTCTTAATTACAAAACCTTTCGGATTTATAATTAATGTTATTATTCCTTATATTAAAGAAACTTTATTTAGACAAGTCACAAGTGAGACTAAAGGTAACAGTTAAACCAGTACTCCATTGTCAATTAAAGTGCTCTTCAGCTGGACAATCAAGTGGAACAAGTCACACTTTAGATAGTAA
This sequence comes from Fraxinus quadrangulata, assembly GCA_903798255.1. Lineage (NCBI taxonomy): Eukaryota > Viridiplantae > Streptophyta > Magnoliopsida > Lamiales > Oleaceae > Fraxinus > Fraxinus quadrangulata. The sequence goes on along the minus strand of CAIGRB010125704.1, from coordinate 39,414 downwards.
TATTCTTATAATTACAGAGAAAATTTTGATGCACTGAATAAGTAGCACAACCTGTTCCATTGATCAAAACACTGGACAGTTTGCTATAATAATTGCTATGATTTCACATTTTTGAACCTTCTATTCACACTTTTGACTGATCAACTGGCAGGAATTAATCTTCTTTTCACAATTGTGAATTTAATCTGACATTCTTAATCATCTTATAAAATGTAAAAGCAACATATAGTTGCAACGATGAACGTAGAATTTAGTGTTTGATACCACGAAAAACAACACCTAAGAAACTGCTTATTCTTAATAAATTTAGAGTGGACAATGGGAATACCTTTTCATTACTTGCCGACTCACCCATAAATCTATCGAATTAATAAAAATTTTAGCTTTGGATGACAAGAAAGGGATTAATAAGGCAAAAATAAAAATAATGAACTTGTATAACATAATGATGCATTATTCTATTTGAGCTACCATGCGCTGCATGGACTATTGGACTGATTTACAAAGAGTTCTTGTTTTCACATAAATATTAAATGAACAGAAATATAAAGTCTGGTATGCCAAAAAAAATGAAGAAAAATGCATAATCTCTATTTTAGAATAAAATAAAATCATCGCTAAGCAATAAAATACTCGAAAAGGCAGTCCACGTACCTAGAAGATTTTTTGTCGTCGTCGGGAAAAAAGTTGTCCTACTTCAATACTTTTATTAAAATTCATATAAATGGTGGTCCAAAAATCACAAAAGACCAAATTTTGGGGTCTATATTTGGGCAACTTCTTTTTTGGGGAAATGGTGAGTAGTAACTTTTCCATAAAGATAAATATATAGACTTTAAGAGCTAATAGACATTCTACTCACAAAACCCCCCCTTACAAAACTATGCAGTATGCACAACCAAAGAGAAAAAGCCAAGAAAATGATTGATCCCACATGACCCCAAGATTTTAAAAGATTGAGGGATTTTTTTTTTTATTTGGATGATCTTTCTATGTGTATGTTTTACTGCAAATTTGGCTCTGAAATTTGATAGAACTCTTTCTTCCTCTCTCTTCTCCCTCTCCCCATTCTATGCAAATTTGGCTCTGAAATCAGTAAAAAAAGAAAAGTTTCCAAGAAAACTTGTCACTTCTTGCACCAAATTTATATGAGGGCTACAAAACCAATGCAAATTGACTTTGCTGCTGCAAACTCCAATGCCAAAAGTTATACTTTATAAACATTCTCAGCAATAGACTTTTCTAGTTTTCAACTCCACATTTATACCTCAAAATTTATCTTCTGTGGGCTATTTGTTTCATATAAGAAGTTAAAGTGCTGTTTCTATTATTTGGATGCCATGCCATGACTTGGGCAAAGTAGCGTTGGTAGAATCAGTGCTGAGGAAAAGACATTCGAGAGAAAAGGACAACTCGACTCCTAGCTGTTTTGGACCGAGAGACCAATTGGTTTTTTGTGCAGTCAGGCATAAATTAGTAAGTACTCCCCTCCAACATCAACCGGGCTTGAACCATTTCGCACCTCTTCTTCGCGGACCGTCTTTCGTCTTTCTCGAGAAAAATATGGGGATAGGGAGAGTGTTGGTTTGCTCGTTTCTTCTTCTGATTTTGCTATTATATGTGGAAGGTGGGAATAGTCAATTCAGCAAATTCAAAGGCAGTTCTTGTTCTGGTTCTGCTAAAAAAGCTCACAAAAATGGCTTCAAGGGAAACGCAGAAAAGGATTGTGCTGAGATTTTTGGTGCAGAAAAGAGAAGAGTCTACACAGGTCCAAATCCTTTACACAACAGATAAGTAGCAAACAAAAGCAAGCTCGATTCTCTCACTCAAGCCATGAATTTTTCTTTTAAGATTTATTGTATTTTTGGTCGCAACATTTTTCGTAGACTAAAAAGGGCTCCCATTCACAAGAGTGACCGATCTCGTCGAACGCGTTAGGAGAGAGACGGGTAGACCGGAATTAATATGGCCGGTCGAAGTTGTTAAGGATCTAGTTATTTCAAATCTTCCAGTAAATCTAACAATGTAATGGCGAAAAATGATTTATGTAGCAAAAATTGATGTTTTGTTATTGTTTCTTCTCCACATTATTGAACAATTTGTTTGAAAATATGATAAATATTTTTTTTAGGTTACTTTTTCTGTTACTATTAATAAATACCATTAATGTGTGGTGGTTGGTGTGATGAATACATTATGTCTGATAGTTTTTCCAGTTGGTTGGTATTTACATAGTTCCTCTTATAGTATAAAGATGGAATGCCTTGGAAAAGGGGTTTTTCATTTATTCTTTCTTTTAGTCATTTACTTGTGCAATTTTTGTACAAGACAACCCAACTAAAAGATTACACTTTTCTAAGTAAAGATACTTACTGATGATAGTAAGTTGTGACGATGGGATATTTTCATATATTTAAAATCGAATACAAGAATTATTTATTATTGTTTCAATCGATTTCTTTTAATATTCAATTAAATTATGTATTTAGCAACTATAACGGTTTCAAAAACCCTCTACTAAACGAGGGTTTTACGATGAAATTTCAAGACTTTGTATCATATCAAACCCAAAAATTCAAACTAGCAATCCGATTCGTATAAAGCTCAAGATGCCATTGAATTCTAAGATTTTAAAGTCAAAAGATCAAACGAACCACTATCTTATAATGAGAATGTTAAGGATAAATTTAAATATTGCTTAATAATATAAAAAAGACGAGAGCAATACTATTTTAAGATGAAACTTCAAAACTCGATATAAAATAAACAATAAAATGCACATGTATACCTGTAATATATATAAATAGCTAGCCTTTTCAAGATTTTTTTTTTAGGTAGGATAGAAATCGTTGTCTAGTTGTTTTCACTCAATTTTCTTGATTAATAGAGGCCCCCAACTGATGGATCGTTTGGTTCAAATTACCAATAAGTTCAATTATATACTTAAAACGTCCACCACCTAATGATGCTTATGGCTCCACTATAATCAAGAAATCTTTTCCAATATTTGGAGTTGCCCGTAATTTTGTTCACATTTGTAAAATCAAGTTAGAAGATGTTGCAGTAAAACTTAATGTTAAGTTACCTTGTCTAAACGATTAGAATCATGCTACATGTACAACATTAGTTGACAACATTGGTTGACAATATCCTATTTGACATCATCATATTCATCCATTTTAAAAAATTATTTTCTACATCATATGCTAAGATTTTGACAACACATGATTGTCAACCATTGTTGTCAACCAATGTTGTACATTTAGGTTTATTCAAACGGTTAATGATTAAACAAATGACACATTTATTCACGTAAATTTAATGTTTAACATTCCTTGCCAAATTCTTTTTTTTTTTTTTTTTATCAAAGGTATTAAATTTTATAAATAGATGCCGAGATTTCAACTCAAATATTTGATGACTTCAGATATATGTTCAATTATCTCGTATAAATGTTACATAAATTATACCGAGAATTAAGGATTCTGTGTTCGTTTTCTTGTAGATGTACAAATTTTGGCGAAAAGTTTCTTTTAAAGTGATATGTTATTCAAGTTTAACAGCAAGAATTATTCTCTATGTACATAATAATGTATAGAGTTGTACATAGTATGATCCTAATAGCAAAACCTTTTAAAAAGAGATGAACAATCTTTATTTTCCCTCGTATATATTGAATGAAGTAGAAGTAAAAGCAAAATCATTGTAAACATTGTTGGACTTTTGTGGAGCCTAATCTTGTTTGATCCGGTTGATGACTCGACCCGAATAATGTTGCGTGATTTTTAATGGGACATTTTCTGAGGCTTAGTCCATGGAGCGGCCCAAGTCGGAGTTCTCATGGACAAGCTTCCTGGGGGTCCGGGGGAATTTCTCGGAGGAAATTTTTTTTTTGGCCCGTTTTGTTGTCCAATGTGAATTCTATGCATAGGATATAAAAACACAGTTTTTGATGATTATGATTTTTCTATTATATCGAGAGAGAGAGAGAGAGAGAGAGAGAAAAAAAAAAACTGTACGACCGCATATTGTATTCTTTTTCCCTGATAATAGTGAAATTCCTGCAACTCCGTTGACATAGGCAAATTGGTCGAACCATTTAAATATTGTCTTGTGCGTGTGTGATTGTTTTTCTTTAGTGTGTGTTTTCTATGTTTTTGCATTTCTCACAGGTTGGAAATTTCAGGTTGATTCCCTACAAACATAAGTTAAATTATAATGGTTATCAAGCAAGGGCATTGGCATCAGCATTTGCATTGAGAGAGTTTCTCAAATTTTTTTATTCAAATTGGTTTTCTGTGAAATTAACTATTTGTTGACAACGTTTTAATTTTCTTAACAAAATTTACAATCCCTATTTGGTGTAAATTAAAATTTGATAAAAAATTTAAGTCAAAGTTAATAATTTATTTTAACAACACATTTTATGGGATCATAATTTTTCAACATAATATTTCATCAACTTTTATAAAAATCAATTAAAAATCTGATTTTAATTTACGCCGGAGTTTTCTCTAAAATTTTGTTTAAATAGTTTATGGTTAGGTTATTCGTTTATGAATAATGCTACTTATATATAATATAGTTATATAATCGTTATATAGATGAGTTGTTTAAAATTAGTAGTCCGAATCTCCATACGTCGATTATTATTTTATACTCAAGTGTTATGGGATTGACTCTTAAAATGTCCATGGCACATTTTAGAATGCAACTCTTGAAATCTAATTGCACGTTCAAGTTTTACACACCAAATTGCTTGATTGAGTTTTTTTTTATTGACTTTTCTTAATGCATTAATTATTGATACTAATCTTCTATTATTTCATATTTGAAATTCTACATGTAACTCAATCGGTAATTCGCCAATATTCCATACTCGGTATGCATTGGGGACAACACGATACAACATATCGATAAAAATTTTAACTTATTTTTGAAAATGTGCTCAATATCATAAATTCGTCGTCCAAACATAAAATCTTGCATACCTATTCATAAACGCTACCACATGAAATCAAATTCACAGAGAAACCACACAATTTTGACAACTCATGTTCCATTCGAGGAACTAAATTGATTTTTAACCAATATATTTTACGTATGTTACAATCTAAACTTAACTTTTAAAAAAATTGCAATCAATGTTGCTAATATTTCTCATCAACAATATCTTTATCCTTGCGTTTTTATTTAGATAGTTTTCATTATTGGGTATGCGCTCAACAAAAATGTATTATTTCGAATACATTTTCTAAGAGATAAAAATTGAGAACACTAAGAAGTAAAGGTATGAGACGACAATTTTCCCCATCTTTTACTTTTAGGAAACATGAATATATTAAGTATTTGTTTGGAAAAGATTATTTAAAATGAAAAATAATTTATTTGAAAATGTTTTGAAGTGAAAAATGATTTATTTGAAAATGTGTGATTTAAAAGTAGGGAAAATTTGTTGGTGCACATAGATAATGATTTTCTCGAGAGAACGTGTTGAATATAAATTTGATGAAAAATGATTTTCAAATAAGCTACACCAAACAAATGCTAAACCATAGCTCGAATTTGTACCTATACATTTCCAAATTAATTTTCTGTTGTCTAGTTAGCGTATATACAAAATCACAAAACATAATTTATATAAATATACATAAAATTCATGAACAATTAACGGGAAAAAAAAATTGTTTAATGACACACATCCCCTAATATCTGGTCGTGTCGGGTTGAGTTTTCCCATGTTAAAAATCAACATAATTTAACACAGTCTGCAGTTTTTTCCGAGGTCCGACAAATTTCTCAGTGCAGTTAAAGAAGGCAATAAATTGGCAGAATTGAGTGCAGAAGAGCCATAAAAACCACCATTCTTCCAACCACCAACATGTTCTTAACTATGCCATTGCATTTAACAAAAACACCTGTGCTGTTGTCTGTTGAGAAGGACAAAATCATAATAACAAAAATTATTCATTTGAAAGCACAAGCCAGGTAAAAGATGGTATCGAAAAGTTATCTGAGAGCAAATGTCTTGAGGCTCGTGTCAAATCAACTTTCATTGAATGCCTAAAAGTTACAATCAAACATCGAGTGGCGAGTGCCATGGGCCACAGGGTGGTTGAAAATGACTTTATTAATCTATTTTATGTTCGTTAGCAAGTTAAAATTTTAATTTTGTTTTATTATTGATTTTAAGATGATTTATTATGAGCATATTTTTGTAATTCTTTTTGAATTATTTCATCTGTTCGTCTTCATGCATTCTTCATCCCAGTATATAATCATCCCTAACTAATCACTGTAACACAAAAAGTTGCAGAAATATGAATATTGACAGTTGTATTTGGTGATTCAGAAAACTCGGGTGCGTGCTCCAAATCTCCCCCAATCCTTCTTTATCAACCCCAAATAATTTGTGCCGCTTTCTCCACACCATAGCCAAAATTTTATGGTCAATCATTTATACAATAAATGTAAGGAGGGTGAATCTCTCAGTGTATCTGTCAACTTTTCAGCTATCACAGGGAAAATAAAAATATGTGGGGTCTATAACAGTGTGTATGTCAACTTTTCCACTATTACAGGGAAAATAAAATATGCGGGTCATTTATGATAC
>CAIGRB010125704.1:4280-32292 GCA_903798255.1 Fraxinus quadrangulata | reverse complement strand
AAGTTACAATCAAACATCGAGTGGCGAGTGCCATGGGCCACAGGGTGGTTGAAAATGACTTTATTAATCTATTTTATGTTCGTTAGCAAGTTAAAATTTTAATTTTGTTTTATTATTGATTTTAAGATGATTTATTATGAGCATATTTTTGTAATTCTTTTTGAATTATTTCATCTGTTCGTCTTCATGCATTCTTCATCCCAGTATATAATCATCCCTAACTAATCACTGTAACACAAAAAGTTGCAGAAATATGAATATTGACAGCTGTATTTGGTGATTCAGAAAACTCGGGTGCGTGCTCCGAATCTCCCCCAATCCTTCTTTATCAACCCCAAATAATTTGTGCCGCTTTCTCCACACCATAGCCAAAATTTTATGGTCAGTCATTTATATAATAAATGTAAGGAGGGTGAATCTCTCAGTGTATCTGTCAACTTTTCAGCTATCACAAGGAAAATAAAAATATGTGGGGTCTATAACAGTGTGTATGTCAACTTTTCCACTATTACAGGGAAAATAAAATATGCGGGTCATTTATGATACAATTTTGCTAGGGTACATGTTGGTTTACTCGACCCCACCCCCTCCCTTACATGGGGGTCGAGTCCCACGCATTTATTGGATGTGGGACCCGACCCCCCGTGAGGGAGGAGGTGGGGTCGGGTAAACCAAAGTGTACTCCAAATGGTACAATTAACATAATTCTTTATGATATATATATGTAAATCTTATACGTGAAAATGAAATCAGAAGATAACTCTTACAAGAGTTTCTATTTTATAGAGATCAGCAATATTATAACCAATTTCCAACACGAGATACAAGGGTAGAGAAATTTCATGGACTTTTTGCTAGTAATCAATTTAAGCCGTGGAAATGAATTTCCATATTTTAATCATTTTCATCATCTTATTCATGTAATCAACTATGGTCTCTCAAGTCTCAATGTAAACGAAATCAACCCCGCGCAGAGCCATGCAGCAGAACATGTACAACCTTAACCCCTCCTCCCCATTAACCATGAAAAGACGCTATCAAGCAGGAGATATAACATAAACCCTCAATTCTGTCAATTCATCAGAAAATACCTAAAAGCTCGTAGGCAGTAGCATAATTCAGGTCGTTTCATCAGAAAAAAACCTCAAAGTTTGGAGGCAGTAGCTGTGGTTTTGCTCAAGGCAATTGCAGCTTTAGAACCAGAAGGCCGGCCCAAATGTTTACAGATAAATTCTCCAGCCAACATGAGCTTTCTGAGATCAACATTTGTCTTCACTCCTAGTCCATTTAGCATGTAAACAACATCCTCGGTCGCAACATTTCCAGAAGCACCTTTGGCGTATGGGCAACCGCCTAAGCCCGACACAGAAGAATCAATTGTCATGATACCCATCTGTAAAGAACACCACTAAACTACATAACTAGCATACACCTTTAGTTATAGCATGTCCCATATTACTAATTCCAGACAATTCTTCAGAAAATAAATTATTTTACAGCAATTTTCTAATTTTTTAAGCAAGCAAGGAATGCAAGCTGCAAAGCAATTCTACCGTGGACTGGCATATTATTCCGTATAGATTGTAACTGAGTTGGTAGCTTAAAAAGTTCAGTTAAGAGTAGATGAGAAGTTTTAATAAAATTATTTATATTGAGAAATTTTTTATCATAAGTTACTTATTTTGACACGATAGTAAGTGTTAAAATCAATTGTGTTAGGAGAAAATTACTTAAAAGTAGCATTTGCTTCTCTCTCTCTCTCTCTCTCTCTCAGCCAAACATGCTTGGTACATTGATGACATGGAACCGAACAGACATTACTCTGCACATTTATATGGTCTGCATATGCTATTACTTCAACATATTTGATACCGCTACCTTCACATCTGCCTTTTCCAAAAGACACAATTTTTCGGGAGTGTACGGCATCATTAACGATGTCATGTTCCTCTTAAAAGCTTCTTTACCTTCTTCCACTCTTCCACACTATTCTTTACCTTCTTCCACTATTCCACACTAACTTTTTATGCTTAATTGGTTGTTATTGAACAATTTTTTAACTCATTATCCATTTCCTTAACATGCCACACTACTAATAAGGTTTATCCAACTTTACCATGTAAGATCCTGGCTGTTTAATTGTTATTGTCTTTATTGTTCCAACTCCTTCCTTGACTATTTCACATCAATGTCAACGTCTGCAACTCTTTCCTTAACTTTCTCTCCCCTCTCCCCTCCCACCTTCCATTATTTTTTCTGCGAGCCCGAGTATTCTTAGTTCATACACTCAGCTGTGATTCCACACTTCCACTTTATGCAGATTCTTCATATTGAGTGACATCAGACCATAAAAGACCAATTTAAATTTTTTAACTAGTTGACAGTGGGAGAAAAAACTACCTAGCAAGCATGTCAATAGAAAAAGTTTTCATTTTTATACAACAAGGCAGCTTAAGAGGGAGATAAATTACTTGGAGTGATATAAGAATATTTGAAAGAGCTTGTCCATAAGTATCGTGAAAATGAACAGCAAGCTTCTCTATGGGGACAATTTCAAGAACAGCTTCAAGCATTGGAATGACAGTCCCTGGCAAAAGCGGCAAAGCTTTAGAAAGTTGAAAGAAGATTGAAAAGTTTCCAAAGCAAGAAGATAAAGCAGAAAAGAACAAAGATAAATCTACTTGGGCACGATTGATATCTAAGGGTCCATTTGACAGATTCTCCGTACCAAAATTGGGACAAAAAGGGTCTATGAAGTCATTATGCGCTCATACACTAAATAAATTCACATTTACTGTGTGTCAAAAAATTATAAATGTCGAAAAGACAGCATTGTGGTCTAAGTCACATGTTCAAATAGTGGGCGTAAGATCATGATGCAGAAGTGCACATAAGAGGTCACCTTTGATCTCAATTAATAATTGGGTAAATCATGGACAAATAGATAATTTTAAAAATAATCACCAAAGTATAATGCTAAAATCTCGGTATCAAATCCGAAAAATACTCTAAAGAGATCAGCTCACCCTTAAAATAGGAACATCATCTGAAAGAATCAAGAAGAAACAATTCCCAAATATTTGATATAAAAATTGAGATATCGAAGTACAGCAATTTATTGAAAACTAGAGCCCCTCCAGTAAAAAATTTGAATTAAGACAGAAAAGAGGACAGCCCCATATACAACATGTACATAGAGTACAATTACTTTCTATATCTTGAAAACAGCCAAGAAATTCATCCATGAGTCTGTAGAGGGGAAGAGATTGTACCCTGTAGACCTTTCATATGATTTAAAAGAGCTGTCATTCTCTAAAACAATAAGTAGTTTAACGAACAGGTATGTTGACAACCAATTCAGAAAAATATCATCAAATTGAAAGGATACTTTGTTTTCAGTGAATGTGTATATACGGTTTATGGTGAGAGGAGACTGAAAAATTTGTCTTGAGAGATGGAGATTATTCTCTTGGCCTTGGTACTAAAAAGAAAAATCAAGAAAATATCATGTCTACCAATAGCAATATTTGTTTGCTTATGGAGGCCATATAACTCATTACTATTAAAAGAGCTTAGGCTGATACTGAGAAGCCAATAAATTTATATAAAAGCACAATCTCTTTATGCAAAACGTCAGATAAAGCTACACGAAATATATTCCTTCACTCATTAATATGCATCAAACTGTAAATTTGTTTTTTGTTTGGCTTTTCTTAAGCATAAGAAGAAACTTAATTGAGGTCATTTTGGTCAGTAAGATGTTGCTCAGGAAGCAGTTAAAAAGGCAGTTCCAGCATTACCAGGAGTACCAACCCCGATCGTGTCACCAAGGGAAATTTCAGTGCAACCCATATTAAGAAGTTCTTGTGCGACATACGCAACTTGCGATGGAGGTATTGCTCCTTCCACTGGACAACCCACAACACATGATATGTATCTGACAAAAATTATACAGAATTCCTATGAAAAGTTAGATAATGAATTGTTTTTGTTCCTAGAAATATTTAAAATTCAACCATAAACTAAATGAAGATTAGTAAAGAAATAAAGTAGAAAACATGATATGTAACGGATGTTGCCAAATGATATGATCTTTTGATCCCAAACTAAAAGTGAGATCTGGGTAATTTTAACTATCCCAATATCATTACAAGACTTGCATAACATGCATTGATAAGAGGCATTCCAGGAGAAATCAAAGAAAGTGACTCATCAATCAGAGAAAAGTAAACTAGGACCAGACATTCTTTTTTGTCCCCCCAAGTAGCTCACCAAGTCATTTTCATATGGTTTAGCCAGAGCAAAGGAAAGGTGCCAAGATTTGAGTCTCTTGGTTCTTCTTCAGGCAATTTACTATATGTTGGCAATGAGGGCTTAAAGGGTCACCAAGTACATAATCAAATAAATTGTAAACTAACAACATTCAAACAAATTACGGCCACGAATAAGATACAAACAATCAGCATGGATCAGAGGAGTGCTAAACAATTAGGCACAATAATCTTCAGTTACAATGGACTGAGAGTTGGTACCACTATTCCAACTTTTTCTTGTCTGACTCCCAGATTTTGAGATGATTAAGAAATAAGAATATCAGCATTAGCACTTGTGACAACCAGTAGTTATTCTATGATCTCAACATAAAAAGTGTCCATAAACGATATCACCACCAACTTGCTTTGTCATGTTAAATTGCTGGATTTATGTTTTTGTCAAAAACTAGCTTTCAGATTTATAAGCCTTGTGTTGAATAAGGCCAGTTTCAATGAAATAAACCTTAGATTCTAGATCATAACTCTTGAGTTGTGAACCGACATAATTGACATCATAGATTAGAGTTAACTCTACAAACTAATAATAATTTAAAAGGGCAAAGAAACTTGCAAGAAATTATGAGACATACCCACGAATAGGAATCGAGAGATTACTTGCTGCTAGGGCAACATCGCGGTAACGAGCAAGGCTGTCTTTAATGCTGCAATTGATGTTTGACTGGGAAAAGGACTCAGAAGCTGCAGCAAAGATGGCCACTTCCTTTGCTCCAGCTGATACAGCAGCCTCAAACCCCTGGAATAAAGTCAAAAGGATTACGAAATCCCTGAACAAGTTGCAATACTGTACTCTAAATGTTGTCATCTAAAAGAGAAAGCAGCTTACTTTAAGATTTGGTGTCAAAACAGGACATCTAGAACCCACAATACCTTGAATTGCAGAGACTACGTCCTTTGCATCAGCTAACTGCAAATTGATATTTAAAGAATTAAAGTATCTGAAAATAAAACTTACTTGAAACAAATTGAGAGCTGCATAACTGAAAGTAAAATCACGCAATGAGAGCACCAAGTTTGTTATTCACATTGAATGAAAGCAATGAAACTTTGAGAGAATTACAACTATAGCAACAAGCAGAATATACAGAGAAAGAAAAATATGGATTACAATATATTTGGTTGATTTCCACAGAGAAACACAATGAATCATCTTCATTATATTTTCTCTTGAAAACAATATTATGTGAAGCCATATTTTTATTCTAGTAGTCCATATCGACTAAAACTTCACTCTCAACTTTAACTCTCTCCACCCCATTGCTATTGCTACACTTCGTTATTTGATGTCCCTAATAAAATCTTCATTCAAGTAATTTTTTAGGTTTCTTCATCACCTAATAAAATTGGTTCTGCAATATAGTACAACATATAAATGTCATTTGTCTTTCAAAATCCAGGGTATTCTTGCAAATGACTATTATACAAAGTATGCACGCAATAAATCCATGTTTACTTAAAAAGTTTCTGTAAAGAGTTTTATTGAGGTGGAGCCGGTATTTTTGCCAATTCCTTTATGGATCTTATAACTACTATGTTCTTTTTCATATTATTCTGAGGATTGCCACAGTTCTTTTCAACATCATACGATCTCCTCTGTTTCATTTTTCCCACTCCCCACCCACTACAGGCGATACCATCCACCAATTTGCCACCCGCCTTCGAACACACTCATGGCCTGCTGCCTACCTTCGGCAATAAAATTTTACAGGCTTGACTAGATATAAAAGCCTGAATTATGAAACTTCTATTATGGAGGACCCATTAATAGTCATATTGGATGATGTTGATGAAATACTTTTTATTAGAATGAATGATGACTTGGTGCTCATCTCTTTATAAGAATAAAGAAATTCCCACAACAAAAATGATCGCAAGGATAGAAAAAAGATATAAATACGAACTCATAAAGCTAGAGATTTGAGGAAAACTGGAGGCTCAAAGAGATATCACATCACTCAAGAAAGTTTGTACTTATCTAAGCACACAAAGAAAAATCTAGTAAGACAAAGGTTAAACCGTGGGGAGAACTGGAAGTCCTTCAAGCGATAAAAACACAAAATCAAACACAACTATTTATGTTAATCATATGTATTGAACAGTGATAACATATTTACCTGTGGTACCCATTTTGGTGAGACAAAACTAGTAGCTTCGACAACAGGCAACCCCGAAGAAACTAGCATCTTTATTAGTTCAACCTTCACCGCCGTCGGCACAATCTCCTTCTCATTTTGCAGCCCATCCCTTGGACCGACTTCCACAATCGTCACAGATTCAGGAATAGATCCCAATAACTGCAAGATCAGATTAAAACCTATGGCACCCCAATTATTGAAAGAAAGAAAAAGAAATATAAAATGCTGTACAAAATTAAAGAATCTAATTTCTCAGCTGAAATAAAGCAAGAAACATTTTAATTTTTTCAGAGGATATAGCTGTCCCGTATCCAAAGTTTCAAAGTAATGTAACCTTAAGATATTTTGTTTAGATAGCAGGAAAGTTGAAAGTGTTTCTTGTAAAGAGAGAAGTAAAGGAAAGAGAACAAATTTTGTAAAAGTTTAGTTGAATGGAGTCTTGAAGGAAAACATGATGGCTATGTCGGAATAATGGGTTGTTAAAATATTCCATCAAAATCCTTTGCCTTTTTTTTTTTTTTTTTTGGTGACAAAGAATCCTTTGCTTTTTGTAGTACAGAAAATGCATGGTCGTTGTTCATATTATATCTGAGGTAATAGAAAAGCATAATAAAACATCAAGGCAGGTCAACCTTGCAAAATACCTTATGGTTAATATTTCTTTCAGGACTGAGACTGTGTTGTGAGCTATAATGATGATGAGGGGTGTAAAAAGCACCATTTATGTTTCCCACGGTTTCTGGTGCTCGGTAAAAGGAAAAATTCTGCAAGTCATGCTTTGCTTGGCTTTGTGATAAAAATGCTCCTCTTTTGTTCTCCATGCTACAAAGAAAACACTTGTAAGTCCTTGTTAGAGGGAAGGAAGAAAGATCATCAGTTAAGAATATGGCTGGTAAAAATTATGAACAAAGATGAACATGTACTTCTCATCCCATGATACAAGAAAAAGCTAAAATAATTTTGCACAGCATTCTATTTTTCACACACAACAATTCAAGCATCACATATCCATTTCAATTCAAATAAATTTATATACAATCACAGATAATTTCAAGATTTTCCACACGGATTGCCAGAAAAGAAAAATGTCTAAACATAATAAGAAAATTTAGGTGAAATGTAGCAAAAAAAAAAAAAGAAAAAAAAAAGGTTATTTAAATTCAATAGATCACCATCTGAACAATTGCAAGTTATATGGCCGTTACACCAATTGTGATGGGCTATTTCTATGTTCATATATTGTGATTGTAAACAGCCTGCATCAAACTAATACGAACATATATTTCTTGAGTTCAATTATAATTAATAATTAAGAAAACACAAGTTCAAGCTATAAACAGACTTCAACGCTTTTGTAACAGATATCTCTCATGTTAAAATAGCTTGCGAGCTCTATTCTTCAACAAAGTATAAAGTGACAAGAAATGAAGTATGTCATGTATAACTATCATGGGCAAACTTCTATAAACTAATTATGGGCTATCCAATTGCCGAATGAGCACAGGTCTTTTGCCATTGTAACATATAAAGATTGGTGCATTTTTCACAAGTTAACTTGATCACCAGCTATTTTGAGTTGGACATAAAATTCTTAGCCGTTATTATGATAACAAGACCCAACAGCAGTCGTGTAACAAAAAAATGATAAATGAAGTCAATGTAAAAACTCATGAGTTTCAAATGAGATAATGTAATAAAAACTAGAAACTAGTTATTCGTAATTGTATACTTACTTCTTATGGTTCAAGAAACATGCATAGCTTCTGTTGCTCAATATTCCAGGCTCCATTTTACCAAAGAAAAGCAAGGGAACGATTTCTTTTGACCCCAGGGACCTCCACCTCGAAAATTTATTTACAGCCTTTTGTATTAACATTGAATTAGCTCCACTAAAATGATGTTTTCAAAACACTATTTAATATGAACCATTTCACTCCTTCGTTCTCAAGAAGACCTATAATTTTCCTGCAGACAGCAAGTTTAACACATTTAGTTATGTTCTCCAGTATGAAAGTACAGACAGAAATTAAATTATAGTAGACAGAAATCTTCTTATGTAAATAGGGAAAATCTTTTGTAAATTTTTATTTTTCTTACTAACATAATATAATGGAAACAAGCACAAATTGTCTTTATATATTATAATGCATTTTCCCATAAAAAAATCGGTGAAAGAACAAAAAGACACACAGTAAATAACATGTTATTAGTATAAAAAACAGAACTCTTTTTTCGAAAAGAAAACAAAAGTAATCAAAATAAATGCAGCAAGATAATATGCATTTAAATAAAAACAATAATACCAAAGTGAAGGCGAATAAAAAAAATCCATAAAATAAACTATGAACCAATGGGACGAGCTGGAAAACTTGTTTGGAAAAATCAGTATAATCGTCTGACTGAACTTCCAATTATGATAAATACAGAACACAAAACAGACAGAAATTGAATTTACAACAAGTTACATACTTAAAAAAGGAGCTGTTAGCACAGTAAAACACGCTCAAGAAATTGAAGAAATTGGAGGACAGAAATTGAATTTACAACAAGTTACATACTTTTAAAAAAAAGGAGCTTTTAGCACAGCCAAACACGCTCAAGAAATTGAAGAAATTGGAGGTTATTTCGATATAGGAAGAATGTTGAATTAACAAAATTAACAATTTCTCGACCTCTGCTTCATCCTCATCCTAAAGAAATATATCCAACAAATAGCAAATACTTAAATAAATTCCAAAAACCCACTTCAGAAACGATATAATTCTCAAAATTACAACCAAAGAATCCCTCAAGAAAACTAATTTGCAGCAGATAAAACTAACCTGAACAGAACGGAACAATTTATTGGAGATGAGAAGTTAAAAGAATTACGGAGGAGAGATTGGACTTTTGAGAAGATCAGTTTATAGATTATCATCCCACATCGAAAGAAATTAACAGAGAGGGGTTGAAAAGTCCTATAAATTGAGAGGAAGTGGCGACGGTTAACATACTTACCTGGACGGGGTCAATGGGCGATCAAAAAGGCTCATGGCCTAGGTTGGCGACCTCCATTGCACTTCGGAGGGGCGCCCGCTTAAGGGCCCAAGAGGTCGAGCCTACGTCATAATTTGTGATAGAGGGGGCCTGCGTACGCGCGGCCCCTATGTTATTTTTATAGTCTGGCGTGGGTTTTTATGTTCTAAATTCAATTGGTAGGGTTTCGGCCATTAGAGGCGAAACCGTAATTTTGGGTTAAGCAAGTAATTAGCAACTGCGTGCGTGGGCCAAGATTTTGTGGGCTCGGTGGTTAAGCTCTTTAAGCACCCGGCCAATGATGCAGGCATCAATTTGAAATGTTATTTGGCCGAACTGGCGAATTTAGAAAATATAATTTACATCCTCTAGAAATTTCAGGGGTTATTTTGCATGCAACTGAAGTCTAGGGAGTGATCTGAATAATATAGAAAGTTCACGGAAGCTTATGGACCAATTTGCAGACTAACTTCAGGAACATATTTATGAATTTTAGATAGAAACCTCAAAAGGATGATCTGCAATTCACAGAAATATAGGGAAAGAAGTGCTAGGTTTACTTGGCTAATGCCTGATGGATTTGTTTGACAAATGGGATGTTCCACGGAATCGTGAATCACTTCAAAGAGTTGGTCAAAGTGGAACAAAACTTTCGAGGGTGGACAACCCGCTAGACTAGTATTTTAGGGGATTCTGAAAAAAAAAAATCCGATCAAAATAGGCACATCTTTATCTATTAACATAGATAGAGGGTGACAAAGTAAGGATAGACTAGATTCAAAGAAATATGGACTGTCATGTCGGGAAATCGCACGATGTACGTAGGAGCTCAAGCACATTGAGCACAAAAGCAACAAATGAGTCAATTTCATTCACTACAAGAGGACATCATAGAATTTGCACCTTTCTACTCGAGATTTGACCGTGATGATATAGATGATCGAATAGGACAGGATGGTAATTCTGCCTTTGAGTAGTGATGTCGAATTTGATGATTAGTCAATTAGATATCTCACATCTTCTAACAAGATAATTTTATTTTTGTTATTAACAACTTGAAATGAGTACGTAGTTCTTATAATAATTTTTTTTAATAAATGAGTTTCCAAATTAATTATCTATCATTAGTTGATACCCAATGATTATTTCTATCTGAAACACCGTAAAAATGCTATTTAACTCACCGGGAGGTAGGTTCAGGGGTTTCACATACCTAATTGTCTCAATTTCAAAATAACAAAATTCTAAATTTTCTTTCCTCCCACCAATGTCAACCCTTATCGTCACTCACGCTTACTCTCGTAGATCTCGCACGCTCCATCGAGTTCAAAAAAAAAAACATGCTCAATAAGAACTACTTTACTATAGTTTCAAGAAAAGCCCTAAATGAAACTTGAGCTAATCATATCAAGCGTAACTTTAAATGAATTTCTCGATATAATCTTTAGATTTATAACACATGACTATGCACAAGTGATACTAAATTATGCAAATTTCGCTTTCAAACAAAAAAATGATAAAACTAAATTCAAAATTTTCTTTTGTTATGAATTAATAGAAGAAAAATATTTACATTACCTAGAAACTCCACTAAATATAGCCTAGAAGTTTCTTAGGTGTGGTTCTTTTAATTTCAATTTCTCAATTATATTTCTTCTTATTTTGTTATTCTCACTGGTCAACTAATACTTCCTCATTTGAGTAAAGCTACAATAACCCCAATTTAGACGAGACATATAGCACATCTGTGCTAGCCTCATTCGTATCTTGGAATTGAGACCATTTTAAATGTCCGAATTCTCTCCCTAGACTGTATATTAACAAAAGTACCAATAAAGCTAAGAAATTCTTGAGGAAACAACTACGATAGACTAGAGGATATAAGCACATCCCACCTTAATCACTTGGCATAGTTCACTTCACCAAAATGGGAGGGTTGGGGGATGGGGGCATTGTCAACAATAACTTACCTTTAAACCCTAAATAGTAGTCTTTAGGTCAAACAAATTTACAATTGAAATTTATTAACTTAAAATATAGTCATGAAAGTCGTATTTAATGTTAGGAAATCTACAATGTCAAGTGCATATATTTGGTATCTGTGGTGAATCGTGTCTAATTATACTCCTGTAGATTTCTAGCACCTCAACACTAGCAACAACAAAAAGGAAGAAAGAAAGAAAGAACATCGAATTATGATAAATGTATTTGTATAATAGGAAAAAGGAAAAGATTTCTTAAGGCTATTGCTATTTTAGGCACAAAATAGGATGTTTTCCTTAATCGAACACAAGAATTTGTTGAAGCATTATGGAATAAACAAGCAAGCAATTGAGAAAGTTCATTTTTAGAGAACCCAATCTTGTAAGGCCATGTTTGATACTACAAATTTTCCATGAATATTTTTCATTTTCATACTTTTTACCTTTTACCTGTTTGATTGCAAAAATTTTCTCCGGAATTCGTTTTCCACCCCCACCCTCACCCTCACGCACCTCATTTCCTAGGAATGGAGGAATTGAAAAGGTGGGAAATCTGAATTCTAGCTTGCCATTTTTATTTATTTATTTATTTTTAAATGGAAACAAATTTCATAATCAAGTGTAAAAATTTTTTTTTCACTTTAATGATCAATTTCCACGTAAAATAAAGTCAAACGAACATTAAACTTTGATTAAAAAAATAATTTTCTAAGATTTTTATTTTTTTTTGGTAATGGAAACAAATTTTATAACCTATTGTGGAAAAAAAATTCACTTTAATGGACAATTTTCATATAAAACAAAGGCAAACGAACACCAAAAGATCCAAAATTTTAAAATTTTTCGAGTAAAAAATTGTACCAATCAAACACACTTAACAATTCCCTGAAAAATAAGTTTTAGACAATTATTTTATCTGAAATTCATTTTCTTTCTACCCATTTTTCACCATTGCAATCAAACAGACACTAAATATCAAAAATTAATAATCTCACTTGTATTTTGTCTACCAAAAATATTTTTAGGATTCCTTTGTAGGATGCCATTGTTTCTTTTTATCACGTGCCCCTACTCAGTCATTCGCCCTTAACTAATATATCTTAAAGCAAAATCGAGCGAAAAACTATGAGCTAAATATAGGCAAATTAAATACGAAGTACGAAATTTTCTTCATTCTTAAATCAACCCCATGCCTAATTTTGACACTTGTAGTTGAGCATCATTTATTATTGAAATTATGTACATATTAGATATTCTAGTTAAAAGAATTAATCTAACTTGGACATGGAGAGGTGTGTTTAAAATAAATTTAAACGAATGAACTTAAACTTATAAATAATGTGATTCGATAAGTTTGAACTAGCTTCTCTCGTATGTCGAAGTTTTTTTATAAGCGTACAGAGCAAGAAATATGAATTGAGGACGATTTCAATTTATAATTTCATGGAAGAAATTTATCCACAATCATTATCGATTTTTCTTATAAAATTAAAAGATATCTATTAAACTAATTTTTAACTATAAAAAGTATTGATTTTTATTTTTAAATCTTGTTTGCTTTGAACCATGATATACAACATTTTCTTCAACAAACATTTCCTCGAGGTGCAATGGGGGGACCCAACTCCATAATTTCAATGATAAGAAACCCTAAATGGGCGTTCCCTTTATTACTATTCCAAATGTTTTTTTGGTCAGAGCACTATCAAAGTGAAATAAGGGTATTAGTGGGTCACCTAACAATATCATAATGACTGTTTTTTGCAATGATATGCATAGTTGACTTGGTACTATAAAGTTATGGAAGAAATATTTCTAAACCAAAAAATGATGTTACATATTAGTTCGGCACCCAAAATTCACACTCGTATGAGTAAAGAGTTACATAAATTAATTTTTGATACACATAATCACTAAAATAATAATTGACTTTAGTGATTTTTTAAGCCAAATGTCACATTGGACAAAATTCAACCATCTTCACACGGTGATCGTTAAGGATTAAAAATTATTCTCGTCATACTTGAAAAGTTCATCTCATTTCGGTTATTAATCACATTTTTTTCCAATATAATTGGTGAATGCAGTGTTAGCTAAATAACTAAGTTGCATCAATAAGTGAATACAATGTGTAATAATTTAATAAACAAACTGCATTCAAATAAGTTGGCGTATGCACATCATATAATGGGCAATTCTAATGCCACTTTAGACGTGTTGTTTAGCAACTTCATCGAATATCAAAGATACAAAGCAAAAATATTTAGACATTCTTACACATTAAGATTGCTCGTGGATACAGATTGACAAGCATACAATATATTTATCTTGAGATCCATCAAAAAATTATTGACAATGATATGACACATCGATTCATTATATCTAATTTAATTTTCAAGATTCGTCATAAATTTATCCATCAAATATTACCGGCACTTAACATAAATTAAGCAATAAAGCTGGTTTGTGTTCATAAAAATATATATAGGAATAGAGAGAAAATTTTATTGAAGTTGAGAATGTCTATCATGGTGATTGGCATTCCCACTGTCATTGGATTCTCATTAATCAAAGGTTGATAACAAACTTTGACCAAATTGTCTATCATTTTCTTCCTAGTAGACAACTTCTTATCAAATTCTTGGAAAAACATCTGTAATCCATGTTCTTGCATGTTCATGGTACAATTTTATTTTATTTTTATTTCTCACACCTATTTCTTTCTTTCCTCTCTCTCACACATACACACTGACTGAGTACAAACTTTTGTCTCTCTTTCTACATGAACTTTATTCCTTGAATAAAGATATGGTGGAGAGAAGGGTATAAAGGAATAAGAATTTTCATTTTTTCTTGCACAAAGTTCCACTAAGAAAAAAAAGTGACCAATTGATGCAGACATTGTTAGCTTTCCCTATGTCTAGGAATTTAGCAATATCTAGTAATCGATGAATATTTTGTTATATTCTCGTGATTAAGATGTATTTTTATTTCTTGGAATTTGTCACTATATGGTCATGAGAGGCCATACTGATTCTAGTGATATGTGTTGTTTAATTAATTTTTCTCTATAACTATTATCTCGAGCTCCACTATCTCTACATCTACTATACTATCTATTCTCAAAATTTAATTAGAATAAAAAAAAATAAAAATTGCAGATATTTAATGAGATTTAAATAAATAACTAATCAAACATGATTAAAAAGTGACGTAAGCATTAGCGTTATCAGTATAATGGGCATTGTCTTAACATACAACTCTTATTTCAAAGTCAATACTGTATGAGAAATGTTATTTAGTATCATTGGTATTTTAGTTATCGAGACTCGAGAGTATTACATTGAACGCTTGAATTGTCTGCAATATTAGTTGCAATTCACTAAAGCATGTAATTGGCCAATTAGTTATACAGAGGTAATAATCTTGTTTCATAGATGATTAATGATCTCATAAGCACCTTAACCAAGCGTGAGACCTACTTTAAAATACAATCACCAAACTACTATAAAACGGGTCTTCCGAAATTAAGTTATATCAAAATGTCTATCGTCTAATTAAATTTCTCTTAAATCACCACAATGCGAGGTTTGTAAGCTTGTCATAGAACAAAACAGAATTTAAAAAAAAAAGCTAAAAGCACTAAAGAAAATATAAAATAATTTTAGTTTAAATTTAAAAAGCAACCCTATCTTTTTAGGATTGATGTAGTATTAATTCTAATGTCTTTATTCAATCTTTCTTAAATAAATATAAAATTTACATGTTAAGAATTTAATGATGTTTTTAGTTGGTAAGGATTTAATGATGTTTTCGTAGACGTAGCAATGATAATGATCAAATTTACAACAAATGATTTATATAATTGACCTCAAATTTATTTATAATAAGTTTAATTTCTCATTTTTCTAAGCAAGATCAGAGCTTTTATTAATTCCAATCGCCACGAACCTTTGAAGAATTACATAATGGGCCATGATATGTTCAATGACAAATACTTGAACCTAATGAGATAGAAAACATTATTTGTGAGCTACTTCAAACCCTTCTCATAAAATAACGCAACGAAAACCTTACTTGCATCCCTAAATAAATATCCGACAATATAGCCTCATTCAGAGCGCGACAAAAATTTAAATGGAGATTTTGTACGCTCGAAACGAGTCACACTCGACCACCTCAGTCTAAAAATCTATTACATCCTAAGAAAAACGACATAAAGGATCGGTGGGGGGTGGGGTACTGTTGTGGATGCATGAAGCCAGAATTTAGGTCCCATATTATCCTATTCTACAAAGGCAAATGCCGAATAATTTGGACTTGCATGGCTATCGATTAGATGCAAAGACTGTTGGGAATATAAAGAATATATAATAAATTTCTTTGGTTATATTTTTTCCCTTAACAAAATAATCGCTGAAATATTAGGACTCGAGAATGATAGAAGCGTTGAGGCGCAAAATATCCATCTAATTTAGTAGATGGTCAGCAATAACTCATTTATTAATTCCTATAATTTATCCCATGTTTGAGAACGGCAACAAAGGAAGAAAAAAGAGGGTTCAACTGATTACACAAATTTTCAATTGAAACGGTTCACTATGCTCCCCACTCCCCATTAAATAAAATCAGCACCACCCGCATATTCAAGAGAAAGGGAAGTTCTAATGAAAAGAAAAAAAAAATCAAAAAGAAAATGTTACGGTCAAATATATACTTTCTTAATCACATCTTTCTCCACATTTTCCTTCCTAACACACGTAATAAAATTTCTAGCAATTTAACTTTCACTCATTAGCACCGAGTCACGCTATGATCAAATGACATGATACAACGTGATATGAAGGTAACACAAACCTCTTGATCTCGATTCATTATGTTCATGATCCTATATCTAAAGAACAACTTACAACTAAAGCAACGTGCATGTACTAAATAAAGACATAACTTAGAAGTAAGATTCAAAAAGTCACATAATACATTTTTTCTATTTTTCTCTTATTTTCTTTTCCTATTTGAGTTTAAACGAGTACTCGCCGAGACATTACTTAACAAATTTGTTGACACTAGTAGCTGCAAAACTATGAGTCGACATACTTCCAACTAAACATCAAGATCGACTAGAAATGTGAACTCAATAAAGCATGTTTGGTAAACTTAAAAGCTGCTTATATATTATATATATAATAAAACAAATTGGAAAGGAAAAGAATAATAATATTATACAGGTGTTAATACCAACAGTTGTGACAGTTGAATATGGTTGGGATCTCTTTATGAAATGTACAATGGGTGATATAATAATTACAATTATTGGCGCCAAATTAATCCAAACAATTAATTACACGACTCAACCACTTCATAACCATGTTCATATATCAATTATAATTGCTATTAAAATAAGTGAAATTAATCATGAGAGGAATGCATATAGGTCACCAACTTTAAAATGATTTTTATTATGAAAAAATAAATTAGTAATATTGCAGATAAGACACGTTATTGCTTTTGATAATCGATTCTATTAATGCTTTAATTAGGGATCATAAGTAGCTAAACAACCACCATTGCACATGATCTTTAATTGATGCTTGACTTTGGTCGAACTTTACAACTTCAACTTATTTAAAATCTTCGCAAATAATAAATTACGTCTTGTTAAATTGATTAGACGAGTCTCTTTCATCGTTTCAGTCCAAACACGACCATTACTTCTATTTTTTTTTAAAATTTGTTTCATGTATTTTTCTTAGAAAAAGCAAAGGACAATTTTTATTTTATTTTATGGGTTATTGAAGATATTCTCAAAGAAAATAAATAATGTTGATTCGATAAAGTTTGACTTCCATAATAAAAATATATAAACAAAGAAAGAAAAAATCAAATCCTGTTAATTATCCCGTGCTATAAATTTTATCTTACAATGCATACCCTATTTGTTTGTAAAATTATTTAGTTGATTTTTTTAGTAAAAAGGATTATTGGAAACCAGAATATATTTATACCTACTAATTATTTGACAACCCTACAAATTTGTTTATATTTCATTATTTTCAATCAAGTAACTCGATATTTGTCTATTAATTAAATTAAATGAGATTTTTTCTCTTTGACGAACTGTAAATATGATGTAACAAGTATATTTAACTTAGCAAACGAAAATGTCACTTACCACACAATACCTAGTACTTACAAAAACTTTATCAAAAGTTGGGCGATGTCCAATGTTTTTCACTCGAATTATTAATAAATTTGGATTTTTTTGAATTATTACTGTAAAAAGCTAAAAAAAAAAAAAATGAATTTTGGAAGTCTGCAAAATTACAAGTTCAAAACCCCAAAAAGTTAGTCAAAGCTCAAACTACAGATGTTTGTTACCTTAGTTGTTTTGCAGATGTTTACAATGAACTCTCTCTCTCTCTCACACACACACACACACACACACACACACACATGTCCAGGCTGGAAGGATTCAAACCAAAAACCCCTCCACCATTATTAACAATTAATAATCGGGCCTCTATCAAAATGATGATAATTTCGGGTAAATTGCACATTGGTCCCGAATCTACTGTCTGAATAACAAGTTAGTCTTTAATCTTGAAAATTGAGCAGACTGATACTCAATCTTTTATTATAGTTGGTCAGTTACTCTCTCAAATAACAGACCCGAGTATCCAGGAAAAAGCAGAATATTTGATGATTTTATTGAAAAAGATCGAAGTCGCGGTATTTATTTCACTCAAGATTGGGTCTCTCTACCAGGTGTTCCGGCCAACTTTACATTACGCTATCACTTTAAATTTCTATTCATCAACTTAAGCTGTGTAACAAGAAATCTAGTTTTATAAAATTAGATTTGATGCTGGCTTTGAAGTAAAAAAAAAAAAAAAATTCTTTCGTGGTGCATAATGAGATCTTAGAGTACAAATATGATAATTTAATTATGTATTTCGAGTCTTTTTAAATTAATCAAGTTTTATCGATAGAGTTCAAGTTTTCCGTTCCAAGATTCTATATTTTTGTCCCTATAATATTATTAATACATACTTCACCTTGGTTAATATAAAAAATTAAATACGTAAGATCCAAACCATGATTTATTGAAATTTTGGTGGTTTTGGTATTAGGGGTTATTCTTCATTCTAACATTGAGAACCAATGTGCTACTTGGACAATTTATTGGAGACCATAATACAAATTTCTTTATTATTTTCCCGCAAACTATCCAAAAAACAAAATATATGAACAGAGAAAAACCACAAAGAATTGTGGAGAGGAAGAAAAAAAGAAAAGCTTGAAAAAGCAGAGGAAGAAAGGGAGGTTTGATTTCTTTCCTTTTTCTTCTTTACTTCTCTTTTCTTGCAGTCTATGGTAAGCATCTTTTCCCACTTTTATGCTCTTTTCTCAGTTCCCATTCTTTACCTTCTTCTTAGTATACATTTATATCTTTTGCTCAAGGTTCTCTTGCTTTGAGTGATTCCAAATCTTCAATTTCTCCTCATTTCTTCAGCTGAAATCAATTACACATTCTTATGATTCTTCCTGAATTTTTTTTTTCTCTAAAATCTTTCCGGCATTGATCATTGCTACTGAAAGTTGATTCCTTTCTTTATTGGTATTTCGAAAATCTTCATTTCTTTTCCCTCCTGGGTTTTTCTTTGTCTTCATTGGATTTGCCTTGGAAAATAATTTACATGGGAATCAAGCTTCAAAACCTCATCTTTATTGGTTTTTGATACCAAGATTTGAGCTTTTCTAGTATTTTTGGTAATATTTTCTGGATTTTCGACGTTCTTGAAAACCAAATTCCCTGGAAGTCTTTCCTCTTGAAATGGTTTAGTTTCCTTTGTAGTTCAGTAGTTCTCACTTTTCTGCTTTTTGACTTACTTCTTTTCTTGGATTTCTGACAACTGGTTTCTTAATCCATGGGACTTTGTCATGGAAAACCCATTGAGCCTCCACAAAACCTATCTGAAAATCCAATAATCCCAGGTGAAGACCATGAATCTGCATTCAGTTCTTCAACTGGGAAAACCCCAAAATTTCCATTTTACAGCCCAAGTCCACTGCCTAGTGCATTCAAGAGCTCCCCTGCAAACTCTAGCAGTGTCACCTCAACTCCTTTGCGCTTCCTTAAGCGCCCATTTCCACCACCATCTCCGGCTAAGCATATTAAGGCTTTGCTTGCGAGGAGGCATGGCTCTGTGAAGCCTAATGAGGCCACTATACCGGAAGGGAGTGAGTGTGAGATCATTGGACTGGACAAGAATTTCTGTTTCTCGAATAATTTCACAACCCTCTATGAGATTAGGGAAGAGGTTGGGAGGGGTCACTTTGGGTACACTTGTTCGGCTAAAGGAAATAAGGGGAGCTTGAAGGGCCAGGATGTCGCTGTTAAAGTTATACCGAAGTCGAAGGTCTGGTACTTAAAGACACGAAGTATATCTCTTTGCAATTATTTTTAGTTTATTGGTTGAAGCTAATATATCTAATGCAATTTGCTGATAAATATAGATTGTGTTTCAATTTCAACTGTTGTCTTCATATTCATTTTAACAATATTTGCTTTAGATTCTACATGTTGATGTGTATTTCTTGATGGGAGCTCATATCTATTTTTTGTATACTTTGGTTGTTTGCTTGGTGATGATTATTTGTGACTATGTAAAGTTCCTTGATTGTTTCATAGGCAAATTCTAATATATCTCTCATGTTGTTTTATAATGCTGTCCTGGATTCATTTACCCTCTTACTTATTTGTATGTATTTAATGTTTTCTTTGCGGTATGAGGTACAATTATCTGTATAGGATATCATACATTCTGTATGAGTAGTTTAAATGTTGGTTACATCTTGTCTGAGGTGGATTTTTCTGCAAGCATTGATAATCTTAAAACTACTATGATCATGTTTATGAAAAAATAAAATAATGAACATTGAAGTTGGCACCACAATTTATGCAGATGACTACAGCGATTGCGATAGAGGATGTCAGAAGGGAAGTGAAGATATTACGTGCTCTCACGGGACATAAAAACTTGGTGCAATTCTATGATGCCTACGAGGATGAAGACAATGTCTACATAGTGATGGAGTAAGTTTGAACTATTCCACTCTCAACTTTTTAAGTGTATTTTGCTGTAATTTCTGGTTTATTCATTTAGTTAAAGTTTGTTATCATTTTTTGTTCTGCTGACCCTATATCATACTAATATAATACGATTAGATACTAGGAGTCAAGGACAAAGTTTAACTTTTTTCTTTTGTATTTTCAAATATTTATATACCATCCCATATAGGCCCATGCTGTACTGATTTTTATCCTTGCAATAGATAGTTGGCGGTTCTTTTAAATGGTCTTACATTGAACACGTATTCCCTAGCCTTAAATTGAAAATGTATTCCCTAGCTGTTAATTCAATATTTGAAATTTTGATGCTCACACCTAGAACTATTTGTTTTTTCTTTTCCAGGTTATGTAAAGGAGGAGAATTATTAGATAGGATACTTTCTAGGTATGCATAATGTTCTTTCATTTAAATATTTAGCAATATTTTTCCTGCTTCAGATCCCTCTAACAATCCAACTATTTCCTGAAGGGGTGGCAAATACTCTGAAGAAGATGCCAAAGCTGTCATGGTACAGATTCTAAATGTGGTTGCTTATTGTCACCTCCAAGGTGTGGTTCACCGTGATTTGAAACCTGAGGTATTCGACTACTAAGATTCTAACTTCAACTGTTTATTTTGTTGCGACAGTGACATGTTTGGTGAAGTGGATGGGTAGTATAGTATTGTAAAAGAAAAATTGGCTAAAATCTTGTCCATTATATTGTGCAATCCTCAAATAATTAAACTGTGTTTTTGGGCTAAGATGCTGAAAACTCTTACAAGGTGTTGAATGTACTAACATAACCAAGGATTGTTACACTGCCTTGGGATAGACATTTCACATTTGAGTTCTTACAGTTGAAGTTCTTAGAGGATTTTTGTAGACTTTTTGCTGCTAGGAAGTAAATACTCTCTCAAAACTCAGCATAGGTAGTCATTTTAGTAAATCTGGCACTTTTGTGGAACAACTTATTCTGTCATTATGTGATTGACGACTAATTGTGTCGAATTTGCATGTATTTTGATTGATAAACTAATCAGAAGTTATGTATATTAAGTTAACTACTGAGTTAAGTCGATCTAATTTATGTTCAGATAGAATTTGAAATGTAAGCTCATGTTCAAACATATATACAAATTTTGATTGAGAAACTCTGATCCCCTAGTCTAGCTTCCATTATTAACAATAAGGGAACAAGAGTTATATAGTAAAGCCTTGTAATCAAAAATCAATTTTGAGAGTTCAGTATCTCTATTTACGAGATTAGCTAACCTAGAATCTTTGCTGGAGTATCCTCCGTTTTGTAAATTTTACTAATTTAAACTAACTTATTTATAAAGTATTGTCTTCTCAGAAAGACAAAGTTGGCTAGTATCGTCTAAATTTAGATGGTAAATGGCAAGTTCTACTGGAATTTTAGTTTTATTCTTTGCCTTTGACAATCTTATCTCTCATTCTGTACTGGATGCCAACCACTTTTTGGGGTAAAAAAGCTAGTCCTGCTGGTTTCCATCTCTTTTTGCTCGAGTAAATCTGTATTTATCACGATAGTTTTCCCTTTCTCTTATTTGCTTACAATGATACTTTTATTTCTTTTTCTACTAAACATGACTTTTAAATTTTGCTTCAGAATTTTCTCTTCACTTTGAAGGATGAGAATTCCCCGCTCAAGGCCATTGACTTTGGACTTTCTGATTATGTGAAGCCAGGTCAAGTCTATTGCTAAATGTTTTTGATGTTCTGCTCATTATAATGGTATATAGAGTTTAATGGATGGTTATATTGGCAGATGAAAGGCTGAATGATATTGTTGGAAGTGCATACTATGTAGCTCCTGAAGTTTTGCATAGGTCTTATGGAACTGAAGCTGACATGTGGAGTATTGGTGTGATTGCTTATATTCTTCTTTGTGGAAGCAGGCCCTTCTGGGCTCGGACAGAATCCGGAATATTTCGAGCTGTCCTAAAGGCTGATCCGAGCTTTGATGAGGCCCCATGGCCCTCTTTGTCTTCTGATGCTGTAGACTTTGTGAAGAGATTATTGAACAAGGATTATCGTAAAAGGCTAACAGCAGCTCAGGCACTTAGTAAGAGTTGGACAATTTTAATTAAAGCTATTTTTGTCAGCATATCTTCTTATCTTCATTGTCGTTCATTTTTCTTAAAAGATTACCATGCCTGCTTCTTGAGTTAACCAATAAAAATTGTTGGGACCACATTATATATGTTAGTGACAGTATATTCTAATGTATGTTTATTGATTTTATTGTTTAGGTCATCCTTGGCTGGCTGGTCATCACGAGGTCAAGATACCACTGGATATGATAACATATAAGCTTGTAAAAGCTTATGTATGTTCTTCCTCTCTGAGGAAAGCAGCTTTGGGGGTATGTATATAGAGTTGATTAGTGAAAAATTTTAAAAAGAAAAAGGACAAAAAGGGGTATGTAATTTCTTTAATGTTACCATGTATACATCCATTGATTTTATGTCCTTTTTGCCATACAACTTGTTCCTGTTCAAATGTACATAAAATTAAAGATAATTTTCGTAACTAGAATGCTTCTTGTGAAGCTCGTGGCCATATTACTAGAAGACTGATTTTACTCTGAGAAAAGTCAGTATTCTTAAAATATTGCCATGCCATGCCAAATTACAATTATTTTTATCCTCGTGTCTTTGGATAATAAGAGTTTTCTATGCTTACCAATGCATTAAGATTGAGCATTCTTGTGCCTATAAAAAATATAACTGTCGTGAATTTGTAACAGGCTCTTGCAAAAACGTTGACAATACCACAGTTAGCCTATCTCCGGGAACAGTTCACATTGTTGGGGCCAAACAGAAGTGGATTTATGTCCCTACAGAATTTCAAAACGGTCAATTCTCTCACTTTCGATGTGTCTGCCCACTCCCTCTCCCTCTCACCCTCCCCCTCCCCCTCTGATATGTGTTTTCTTATGAATAATTTAATATTATCAGCAGGCTGTCGGAAAATACTCCACGGACGCAATGAAGGATTCACGGGTTCTAGATTATGTCCATGTGGTAATGCTTTCAACAACCTTTCCTTTTCTGTTCTTCGTTTAAGGTTTAACTGGCCGGTCATTATTCAAATCTCGTCAATCGAAACAAAGAATTATTGAATGCAATTTAATGCACACTGTAGGTGAGTTCTCTGCAATACAGAAAATTAGATTTTGAAGAATTCTGTGCAGCAGCAATAAGTGTACATCAGCTGGAAGGAATAGAAAGCTGGGAGCAGCATGCGCGTCATGCCTATGAGTTTTTTGAGAAGGATGGAAACCGGCCCATTATGATTGAGGAACTTGCCTCAGTATGTCTCTCTCTCTCTCTCTCTCTCTCTCTCTCTCTCTCTCTATATATATATATATATATATATATATATTCACGTGTTCGCGTGTGCTTGATATGGACGCATACAATTTACAGTAGCTTAGAATGTTGCCAAAACTGCTGTTGGTAAACTGTTCATTTGCTAGTGCGTGACAAAAACCCTTATAAAGCCTTTGTTTGAGCTCAATATATATTCACGTGTTCGCGTGTGCTTGATATGGACGCATACAATTTACAGTAGCTTAGAATGTTGCCAAAACTGCTGTTGGTAAACTGTTCATTTGCTAGTGCATGACAAAAACCCTTATAAAGCCTTTGTTTGAGCTCAATATATATTCACGTGTTCGCGTGTGCTTGATATGGACGCACAATTTACAGTAGCTTAGAATGTTGCCAAAACTGCTGTTGGTAAACTGTTCATTTGCTAGTGCATGACAAAAACCCTTATAAAGCCTTTGTTGAGCTCCATTTTGAAAGAAAAAATGCATTTTTGAATAGTGATTTTCGGAGAATATGTGGTTAAAAATGAAAATTTTCTTTTTCGATTTACGTATAATATTATTTCATTAAGAATTTCTGGTTGAAAATGAGTTTTGAAAAAAAGAATTTTTGATAAAATGGGGCTCAAACAAGGGCAAAGTAGACACTGAGACGGTGATGACTTTCCTATAAACACATTTTTTTTCCTTCTTATCCTGAAATGTTTACATTTGTTCACAAAATTGGACTGGACATGGCAATAATTTTAAGCCCCTGTTTGGTGTAGATTAAAATCAAATTTTAAGTAAATTTAGATAAAGGTTGGCGAAAAGCGTGGTTGAAAAGTTGTGGTCCCATGAAATGTGTCATTAAAATTAATTGTTGATTTTGATTTATGATTTTTATCAACTTTTAGTCTACATCAAACATGGGCTAAAAAGAATAAAAGAAGCTGCAATCTGGTTCACATTACTGATAAATCTTGTCCAATAATGTGTACAAAACATACAATATAGATATGATTTTGAGGTTGTTTTAGGGATAAGGGAAACGAGAGTGGGTTTGCACCTTCAATGTGGCAAGAACTTGCGTAAACTACCTCTGGGAGTTCACGTGTTGAAGGAAGACTAAGCCCATGTTTGGCTTATGTTTATAAATTGACTATAATTGGTGAAACCACTTTTTATTCACACATCTCGTGGAACCCACCAGTATTACCTATTTATACATCACTCATTTCTATCTATTTCTAAACTGAACTATTTATAAACTTTTCCCAAACAAAGCTAGAAGTCTTTAATTACCAAATTAGTATCTTGGTCGCGTGCAAAATTTGCACATGGTTTTAATTATACATATTTGATATTTTATCAAGGTTTCTTTTTAAACCCACCCCTGCAAATCATCCATACTCACCACAGGTCCTTAAAGGAAAGGATGATGTAAGTCTGACTAGGAATTGATCAATTAATAAGCATGTGACTCTCAAGAAAAGTTAGAGAATATAACAAATTTGATAACTTCAATTGAAATGTTCAGGATGTCAATTCTTTTCATTAACCAAAATTAACTTCAAGTTTTGGCATTGCAATGTACTAATGAATATTGAGGAAATATAGTTCCGCGTTAGCATCTTTTGTTGTAGATATTGTAACAATACCTTAAAACAATAATGAACAACCAAGTGCAACAATAGGATATGTAGCCTCATGAGAGCTTAGTGAAATTCCGTTGTTATTTGATAGTACGAAAAATCTTCCAAAATTTATTTCTCATGCATTAGATTAGTGCGCAATATAGAAAGAAGAAGATTTCATGGAAAAGTGGGATTGGGGTCGAATTTTATTTTTTTCGAAGGGTCTGTTTTCGAAGAATTGTGTTTATTTTGAGTGGAAGCGGCCCAATGAGCAAAATATACGGGCTTTGCCCTTAACGTACAGCCCATTTTGATCAAATTCCACTATTTAGGGCTTCGAAAATGTATTTTTTGAGATAATTTTGTTTAGTTTAACTAAATTAGAATTTTTTAATTCCATATAAAGTTAGTCGTTATTTTTAATTCTCATCATTATTTAGAGTTAGTCGTTATCTAGAAGTTTAGTCATTATCTAGATTTTAATTACTGTTTTGAATATGAATTGTAAGTCTTATGGCAATTAGTTGATTTTGATATAATAATAACCGTGAGAAGTTTTCTTCAATATTGTCTCTTTCTTTGTATTCATGAGCGAATCATCAAGTTTTAAGTGTTTTTTTTTTGAGCTTTTGTTCTTTCCTATAGCCTTCCTCTACGTCAACAAGTAAGACCGTTAAAAATGCATGTAGCATATTCTTATTTTGTCTCGTAGAAAATCTTACCGATGTTTGTTCTTCTGATTTTTTATAACAGGAGCTTGGACTTAGTCCATCTGTTCCTGTTCACGTAGTTCTTAAGGATTGGATAAGACATTCCGATGGGAAGCTCAGCTTCTTGGGATTTGTCAGACTTCTACACGGAGTTTCTTCCCGTGCATTTCAGAAGGCTTAAGAATATTCGGACTTCAAATTCATTCTCCACTGCATAGTATTGTCGTTTGACTGTGTGTCTAAGGGGATTAAGGTTGTCCCTACTAATCCCGAGGAAGCATGAAAAGCACAATTAACTGCACAGAGGGTTCCTGCACATTGAAGCTGTTGTCATTCGCTTAAGTATGTCTTCGCTTCCATTTCTTGTTTCTCCCAGTATTTTGTGCCACTGGAATTTAGAGGACTGTACAGTTGACAGTAGATTACAAAAAAGTATTTAGCACTAGAAAACAGCTTAAAGCTGAAATGAGTTGTCTTTGGTTGTGTCCCTGTACCCTGTGCACTTAGCTTCTTAATAAATTTAAATTGTGATACAAGAGTTTTTCAAGTAGAATACAGATTGTTTTGTTCTTGAAAATAGATTCCATTTATCCGTCTAACTTTATACTCAAATCCAACGCTAATGGCTTCAAAATCTAACCTCAAATAGACTCGGAGGTTGGGAATTCTCTGCAGGCATCCAACTTTCTCTAATTTATAAAAAATGCTCAGTTGTCTCATTGGGGTTTTTACAATGTTGAAAACCACTAAATGTCTACTTCAGTAGCAAAGGCATTTCAAATTAGACAAGAAAGTTACTCATAACACCATTAGAAAAGGAAATAATCGACAGAAAATACATCTTGGTACAAAATTCCCATCAAAGGATTACAAAGCCAACAAGTCACTTCAACCACAAGACTTTAGCACACTTTCGGCTTGGGGTTTTTGGTGTAGGTGAAACTCAAATATGTGCAAGATACAAGGACAAGATCTCGACAGTCATGGGAGTCATGGGCTGTAGTTCCTAAGTCACATACAGGCTACAGCAAGTTCTCAGACAAAAACTGGGCCAGGTCCATGCTCAATTACCACCTTAGCATGCTGAGATATCCCAGAAGCGATATTTGTTAGGGGCCAAGCTGCCTCAAACTAACTCTGTGGAAATTCTGCCTTCATGAGAAATGCCACAAAGTGAGGAATAAAACCTAAATTTGTTTGCTACATCTTCATTGCTCATGGCTGAAAGCCTAAGGAACAGAGCATACTAATTTTCCAATTGTTCATACCTTAATGAATAATGTACAAGCAATTATAGCAAATATATTTAACTAGATGTTGGAAGTTTATACATGCATCCTTAACACTATTGGAAGTATCAACAAATTTGTTGTCTTCTCATATCTGTATTGAGCCTGAGAAACAGATGATATTAATTTATCAATTGCTCACACATTAATTCATAGGGTACATTTTAGTTTATATAACAGAGTATACATTGAAAATTGGGAATCAAGAAGATATGTATACCTTCAGAATCCAAGAAATTTGAAATATCAAAGGACTTTCCATCTTTCGATACTTCATCAAGCACAGGTGCACTTAGTTGTCTTGAACACAATTTTGTCTTCACAGGGCAATTTTCAATTTCCAAATCCCGTAGTGAAGGGAGCACAAGTTTCAAAGTTCTGAGAGGAAAGCATTCTAACTCTAATGATAAACAAGCATTAGCTGCCTCAATTTAGGTAACATAATTCTGCTTGTCATTCCTTCTT
>CAIGRB010125647.1:19888-32335 GCA_903798255.1 Fraxinus quadrangulata | reverse complement strand
TATTAGTATTACTACACAAACTCAAAATGAGGAAGAGGACTAATTAAAGAGAGTTTGGACAATAGAATTACTTTATGCATCAACATCAGGTCCTTTGATGCATTCCCAGAGAGGTCAGTTTGGCCAGATGCCTTTAAAGCTCTTTTTGTAATGGTCTTTTTAATAGTTCCCTTCTTATGCTGTTTTCTTCCATCCTCCTCTTGTTGTAGTTGATAGATCATGTCCTCTGCAGCACCCGGCCAATAATCTCCATCAAAGTATGGCAACCGAGCTGCAGTCACCTTTGCCTTACATTCACCATTAGATACAAAGAAATGATCGTATAGATTAGTGAGCTCAACAACAATATTTTCCTTTGCGGCTTTTCTTAACATGGACAAGTACCTGAAATCGGAGATATAATCTAAGTCACAACTAAAAACATCAAAAAGCATTAGCACACTCCTCGAAATGCATACTAGAGGTATGTTTGAGCCACATTATTTTGAAAGAATGTATTCTGGAATAGTAGATTGATGGAGAATGTGTAGTTGAAAAAGAAGGAAAACTTATTGATGTGATGGAAAATATTATTTTATTGAAGAATGTGTGGTTGAAAATAAGTAGAAAAATGAGAATTAAAAAAATAATGTGTACCAAACAGGGGCTAGAAGTGCCTCTTGTCAGACAGCTGTCAATCTTACCACTCCCTGAGTTTATCAGATTTTGGTGTCTTCTGAATTTCTGGGTGGCAATATAAAATATAGTCTTCACCCTTCAATGGTGGGCAAGCCCATATGTAGCAGCTTGTAAATCCACGCAACTTGCAATATTCTAAATATCCAATCTGGAAACATGATAGAAATATCATTGAGGTTAATGATACAATGAATGGAAAAAAGAAACTTCCTAGAGGAATCAGTGAACAAAGACAAATAAGAGCTAATGGAGTCAAAAACTTGCCAAAATTTCATGGTACACAAATGTACGAAGAGCCTCTCCCGTCACTGCTTTGACCTCTGGCCGGAAGTACTTGACAGAATCTAGATACGATAGATAGACTCGGCGAAGATTTGGCTGCAGACATTCTGATCCAAATTCCTGAAGATACATGCCAAAAAGGCATACTTCGACGCCTTCAATTTTTTGAAATAATAATAACACCTGGAACATGAAACTTTTAGTTCATAGTCTGAAAAATTAATTAAGGGCACGCGAAAGCACAATAAAGATGATATTCTTAAGAAACACAAGTGTCCCATGCCTTCTGATTGAAAAGACATATCAAACGACTGTTTGTAAGTGTTCTCCATAATTTTGGACAGATACACATTAGGCATGATAATATCATTATCTCCACTAAAAATCTTCCAACCAAGATCTTCCCCCCTCACCGTCCTCTCTAACCACAGAGAGACTCAGTTATTTTTTTTTTTTACAGTAGTAGCTGTTTCCAGTATTCTACAACGGACATCTGCCCTTTAAATCTACCTCCCCGCTCTCTCCCAAAAAAGACTGAAAAGGATAAAAGTTAAGACGATACTAATGAGGGAAGACCAAAACTAAGGAAAAAGATATAGATATGAATTTATTTAGAACACATTTTTTTCAAACTCCTGCACAACATAATATAATTAAAATAAATGAGCTTAAATCAGGAACCGAATCACTTATGGGCATTCCATAAGTAAATTCAGGTCTCCATGTGCAACACCTTAGATTTATATGGGAACTCTGACGGATAATTTTCTTCTTGAAAAATTTCAAGAAACCGCGGTTTAACTTCCAACTTTTTATCCACTGAGGAAACGACTCTTACAACAAGTGAATCTGCTCCTGGAACCTGACAAAATCAATATAAGAGCAATCACAAACACAGGAACACAAAGAGAACACATGATGTAAAAGCAGTAGTAATAGTGGCGGTGGTAATATCAGTAGGAATGCAAAATAGTTATCCCAGGTGAATTAATAGGGTATAAGAAATAAAGAAAACAAAAAGATATGCTCAGCCCAGTCAAACTTGGTATGTGATTTCCACACAAAAGAAAAAACAAAAGAGCACACGATCTTATAAATGAGGATTCAGATAAATTACATGTAAAAGTAGCCCCAAAAGAAAATAAGGCCAGGGGAAAACAATTTTCTAGAGAACCTCGATGCATAAACTAGACAACTTTTATTAAGTTAACTCTGGTAAATAATATGAAATGTCAAATTCATAAAAGAGTAATTAGATCTAAACTTCAAATCAAAAGACAACCTAACAAAATTACATTCCTAAAAACATATTTTTATTATGGTACAACTAAGTCTTTATAAACTTTTTATTCTGACCGTATATATTGGAATATAATTTTTCAACATGAAGAATGATTAAAGTCTGGAATCCCAAAACCTAATGGCTTTATTCAAATAAGCAGTATTCACAGTTAATAATTTGAGATGAAAAACGAAAATTTCATGGAATTTGATGCAGGACAATTCTATCAAATAGGACATGAAATTATTTCTTGTTCTAATATGATTTTATTTCTTGTTTTGATTAAGACTTTTTATTCTTTTAAGTTTTAATTACTTATCTTCCTGAAGCTATTAGGATTAGGAGATTATTTTGCCTATATAGACTAAGGCTTTGTAATTATTTCAATAACCAATTCATTATAATCAAGTTATTCTCTACGTATTTTCGAGTTTTTCAACTTTATTTTTGTTTCAAGAATTTCAATTCCAGTTTTGCGCCATAATTGCTGATTACTGCTGACATGTTCTTTACCCTCAAAATTACAGACAAGAGCCATTGAATATTTTTGGAATTACAGCATCAAAATCTACACTGCTTAAAATATTCTCTATATTTATTGATTTCTTTGAGCTACTCGAAAGTAGGAAAATATAAACCCAAATATGGAACAGGGACACAAGAAGCAAATATCTTAGTATGTACAGCATCACCACAGATCATAGAAAAAGAAAGAACATCAACCACTACTGCATATACATAGCAAGTCAATTGAATCACCTCATCATAACTTTTTCCTTGAAGCCTAGCTCTTTCCTGTCTTTCTAGCTTTAGCCGTCTAAACAATCGCTGCTCAATGTGATCACTCAAAATTGTTCTAGGCAAGTCTTTTGCCCCAAGAACAGCACTCTGCGGTAATGGCATACGTTCTCCTCTTTCAACTTCCTCTATGTAACAATTTGGACAAGTGTACTCAGCTTGTCCTCCATCATTCCTTCTACCATTAAATAATGCGCATATTTGATGTTGCCATGCTTCACACTTATCACATTGTACCCACTGCAATGAAACAGATTGTCAATATCTTAGGCAACCATGGGCATTAAAAGTAAAAACTAATTTAGAAGGTGGATATACATACCCATTCTTCAGTTTCCTCATCATTTTTCTTCTTCTCCATCCTTGCCTTTGGAATAGAATTTGCATCGACTACAATGGTATCTCCACGGGCTTCATTATAGCAGGGAATGCAGAAGTAATGACGAGTATCACCTGCCCCAAAGGTATAGTACATCGCATTTCTTTTAACGCGAGCACCACAAGGTGTACAATATATTGGTGGTGGTTCAAAGGTAAGCTTCTCAACTGCACACAACTGGCAAGAATTCTCACTCATTGTACGCTCCATTGCTTGATTTTTTTCTGCTTTTGCTTTGCTCTGTAAGAAAATGAAAAATTAGAAACCATTAGCGGAGAACACTTAATCACGCACAAGAAGAATGCATGATAAGGAATTAAACCCCTTGAAGAGGTTGCTGAAAATAAATCGGCAAGATCAAATCCAGAAATTGCTATATCCTACCCAAACAACATAAAATGAAATAACTAAATAAATAAAATTGTAAAAAAAAGAAACGAAAGAAAGGAGAACCCATCAAAAGAAGAAAATATGGGCACTGCTCAGCAATTATATAATCAGAAGTGGATAACTGTCTGTCTTAGAGTATATACTTGCTTAACAAGTTCCTGACTCAATTTCAATCAACCAACTAAATTGTGTTGCCACCAATGTGCATGAGATGGACTGCCTAAGAAATGGAGCCAATCCCTTATTTAATTCAAAGCTTGTTTGGAAACTATTTACAAACAGTTTAAGCCCTTGTTTGGTCCCCTTTATTTTCAAAATACATTTTTCCCCCTCTTCTTTTCAACCACACATTCTTCAATAAAATAATATTTACATTTAAACCCAAAACGATTCCTTGTCTTTCAACTAAACATTCTCCATCAAAATATTATTCTAAAATGCATTATTTCCACAAAAAAAAATGGGGCTCAAACAAGCTCTAAATTAGAAATGGGTAGAAATGAGTGATGAACAAGGGGTAGTATTTGTGGGTCCCACAAAATGTGTAGAAAAGTGAAATATTCTAAGCGATATGTAAACGAGAAACCTACTTGATTGTCATGTACGAATAAATTACAACTATACCAAGAATGAAGGGGACGATGATGTAAAATGTTTGTATTAACAAAATAACGCTGCCTGATATCAAAGTTTTCAATTAGAATGACCGTTTATTGAATTGTCCAGTTCGGAAGAAAAAATAACACATGCTTTATCAGTCTACTAACTTCTCATTTCTTTGGTAGCTAAGTATAAATTTAGATTGTACAATTGTGACATTTATTCTTGAAGAAAGATGGTTCTACTTGTTAACAGTATTTCAACAAACATCTTAGGGTGTAAAGATCTTCCGAGCAAATAGAGAAATGCAGAAATGTAGCATACGTGCATGCTACAGCAATTTCCTAACTGAGAATATCAAGATATATAATTGCCTTGTCAATAAGGTAACACAAATAGGTAAAATAGACTAACCTGTCCAACCCACTGTCTCAGACCTCTAATGTGCTCCCGAACTTGTTCAGGGGTGAACAGCTCTGTCATCGAGACTCCTTTTATGGTTGGCTTCCCAGACTTCGATACATTTTCAGCAGGTAATGATGTGTTTACTTGTTTATCCTGGTCCAATTCCTTCTCAATTGTAATGCCCTCCTTAAAATCAAAGCCAGCAGAATTTTTCTGTATGATTTGATCATCACTTTGGATGTAGATATTGCCAAAATTATCCTTTTTCATCTCAACACTCTTTGGACTGCTTTGTCCAACACTTGTAGGAACCTCAATCTTTATTTCTGTAACTTCAGGTTTTGTTGGCATACAAGAGTCACGGTGTTGTTCAGCATGTTGTGCATTTGGAAGGGGATGAGGTCCATTTGTGGAAGCATCTGGTACAACAGAACTTTCACTTTCAGACACTAGAGATCGGGAGGTTGGTTCGGTCTTGATGCGTTTAATAGAAGGCTGTAAATCTTCTGGAGTTTCAGCTACTGTTGGGTTTGTCTTCGGAGTCGACCTACCTGCAATTTCAGCAGCATCGAAGGATTTACAGGAGCCATTGACTGGATTTGGTAGACCGGAATTGATATCAGAACGAGCAAATGCCTTTAACTGTGCCTGCACAAAATTCTTAACAGGAATGCAAACAGGGCAACTTGCATCCTTACAGCGCCTGTGATGATTGATTAAAACCTTTGTGGCGCGGCAACGTGGATATGTACATTGAAATACGTTGCATCTTTCCATATGTTTCAACAGATTTTGTGCCGTTAAGCAATTGGGATCTTGACATTTTCCTTCCGGAGCCGGACATTGACGAGCATGGCGTAAAAACAATAGCCATCTCTGTTGATTCTTGAACTGCCGTTCACGATTAAGGTTATTGGATCTACAGACAGTGCCACTTACATTTGGAGGTTCTTTGGATTTAGTAGCATCAGATTGACCAATAATTGATTCTTCTGAAGATAAATTGTTTTGCTGAGCTACATTTTGCCCACTTATACCCTGACGAGAATCCTCGTGCATATTTTGATCATGTGGGAGTCTCCCCAATATATGAGACCCATCCTGAGAGTTGGGATACCATTGACCTTGAAGTCGTGTATCCGGTTGGACGCCACCAGAAATACTGCTCAAATCACTTTCTGGGTTAGTAGCAAAGTGATCAGGATGCATCAATTGTTGCATCTGATCCGAAGTTTGAGTTAGTGATGAAAAGGCATCCTGTGAGCGCGAAGGATGTGAGAGCAACTGAGCACCTCTTGAACGGGTTTCCATGGGGTTCTGTGGTAATTGAGTCTGCATATCTGAAAATTGAAATGGCTCAGGGACTTGGAAGTGCAGACCTTCATCACGATGCTCTATCTCAGGCTTCCCTTCAGAATCAGTATTTGATAACAACTGAGACTGGGCAAAAATGTCATTCTTCAACATGAGCTGGTGTTGTTGACTTTGCTGCTTTTGCTGGAGTTGATGTTGAACAAGTTGATGGCGCTGGAATTGATGAGACGACTGATGAAATTGTTGGTGTTGATGGGAATTTACAAGATCATCTCTCCCTGAGTATTGTGATTGATAGTTCATCTTTTCAGATTGATCAATTAATTGAGGCTTCATACTCGTCACCTGTTGAGTAGAGTGAACTTTCGTCTGATTGGTCATAAAAGGAGAGTTTGTTTTCGGCATGGACTGCAAAGATACAGCATTCAAGCTCTGATTGTTCACCATCTGTGAAGCATACAAGTTTCCAGACCCGGCAGATTCAGCAGCACCAATTCCATACCCATTACCTGTCAATACCGGTAAAAGACAACAGAAAGATCAATTTCTAATTCTTTCATCCAAAACCACAAATATCAAAATACTTCGAACACACACACACACAGAGTACCATGCATTACTGTTCGTTGATGTTGATCAAAATGTTGTTCCAAGGGTTTGGGGGAATTTCCATACAGTGTTCCTGTTAAATAGCCCTCAGAAGCTCCTGTGTCATTCATTGTATTGTTTACCATCATCCCCAACCCACCATTTAAGGGGCCATTTGATAATCCATAGGACTTTTGCTGCATGGTAGACCTAATTCCGCCACCTAAATGGCCACCAATATTATGCAATATACGACTGTTTTGACCACCAACATGCTGCTTTTGCTGCATGGGCTGTGATACAATTGTAGATTCACCAGTTTGAAATGCACCAATATTATTAGAGGATTCCATATTCATGAAAGGCTGACTATTAGCAATAGTATTTACATCATTATTACTGGAACTATTAAATCCAGGAGTAGGAATCATTTGGCTTGCCATTCTTTGTACACCCATGGATGTCATCATATTATTTCCACCAGAATTGGTCGAAAAACTGGACGACGGAAGTTGATATCCACCAGATAATGTTCCTGCGAAGAAATATTCAGTGAGACAGTAAGGAAAGGACAAATTAATAGATTCTCATTTCGATAGATCACAAGATTTGTAAGTACCATCAGAGGAACTAAAAGAACCACCATGCACGCTCCCAGAGGGCCCATTTCCAGTAGACATGAAGCCTCCGGAATTGACATTGGATGATGGAATATTAGAATTATTGTTGGCAATAAC
This sequence comes from Fraxinus quadrangulata, assembly GCA_903798255.1. Lineage (NCBI taxonomy): Eukaryota > Viridiplantae > Streptophyta > Magnoliopsida > Lamiales > Oleaceae > Fraxinus > Fraxinus quadrangulata. The sequence continues at coordinate 24,882 of CAIGRB010125647.1, read as the reverse complement.
TGAACTATCAACAAACGATGTTCTTATAAGGCTTGAATTCCCAGGTTGCATCAAACCAGGAGTTGGAATCATTGTTCCAATGGAAGCAGAAGTATTAGCATGTGAAAATTGCTGGTTTTGATTACTCATGGGTGATCGTTTAATTAGAAAGTGCAGACGACTTTCCAAGGTTGACAGATTCAGATACTCCTCCTATAACACAATACATAAAAGATACGACATTAGAATATTTACACAGTTGGCAATTATTTATTTCACCAGTATAAGAATCTTTCCAAGATACTTTATAACAAGCCAGCAGATTTTCCTAATAAGTGATTATAGGAAAGAATGGAAATCGTATTGAAAGTTTAATCTCAAGTCAAATACCATAATGCATATGTTACACATGTTGTAAACAAAGACTGAACTATGACAAACCTTTGAACTGGCACTCTTAACCAGACCTTCATCTAGGCGTCTTACTAAATCCATCATTTTCTTCGTAGGTACTTCATGAGATTGCTGCCGCCGCTGGTTGAGAAATTCAAGGCTGTAGAATGGAAATGCCATAACTTTCGATCAAAGTTCATTATGTGTGAAATCACAAATGCAAGAGCACCTACATGTTTGTGACATGGTCCAGGAAGTAATTTTTACAACCTTACATAGGGTACTTGAAGAAAGTGACCAAATAAAAAATTTCACCAGATGTGAGGAGAAAGAATGAGATAAGACAAAAGCAAAATATGTTGCCAAAACAATAGTATAGTATTAATGCTGCAATCAAATGAGCATAATATATACATATCCAAATTAAAGATACAAAATGAAACAAGAGATGGTTGCTATAACACAACAGCGTGATTTCATCCAATCATCTCGAGACTGGCAAGTGAATAAAGGGGAAAATGTCATTGTAACAAAAGATCCTCGCCATAAACAGAAAAGAGAAATCATATGAATGAATGCAGTTGAGTGCAACAAAAAAAATATATATAAAATATCAGTTAATTGGCCACTGTTAGCAATACCTCTTACAAAAATCATGTAAAGATTACAAGAACTTTATATCGATTTTTTTTGATACCATTGCAGTGCATGTCTTCTATAATTACTCACCACAATGCAACAAAGAAGCCAAATCATTTTCTATATGCCAAAACACACACGGTGCTCCATATGCTGAAGATAAAAGGCCAGCTCTACTCAAATACTATAAAAATCTAGAAAATCTGGATAACCACACTTCCAGCCAGTTTAATAAATCAATTTTTATTTTTTTTATAGTGATGTTTTTGCAACATTCAGTTGCACGTATTTTAGACGAAAAAACTAAAAAAAAATCCCGATGCAAAAATGCCATTTGAACTTCAGTCTGACAAAAACTTGCAGAGCAAGTTACACAGCACATGCCTGCTTAAATGCCTATTGCCATCAAAAGTTGTCATTTTTTCATTGTTTTATTTTAAATTCTTAACACACAGAAACATAGAGAACCACCAACCTACTACAATTTATTATAGAACATAATTACTTGGGGCAGGACGGGGGATTCGTGGAACAAAAATCAAGGAACTTGCCAATAATAATGATATAAGTTAAAGTTTGGTTAGCATATAGAATATTGAGCAGCAGAACATGAAAGGCAGGAGGGGGGATTCGTGGAACAAAAATCAAGGAACTTGCCAATAATAATGATATAAGTTAAAGTTTGGTTAGCATATAGAATATTGAGCAGCAGAACATGAAAGCCACGTTCCATTTTTTTAATGTTCCTAGGTAAAACAATTGACATACGAAACCAGGACCAAAGACTAGATCAAGGTGTAAGAGCAAAACCTTACCAGGTCATGGACCTGAGTTTGAGTCTCCTTTTGTTGGGAAGGGGGGAGGGAAAAAAACAAAACTGACATGAAACTATTATGGAAGTAGACCCAGACCAAGAACTACAAGTATCACTACAAAGACTTTGGGCCAAGCTGATGCTATAAAGTTATTATCTGCTTCATTAACCCCATCATACATATGATCCAATTCAATCAGATAAATAGATCGAATAACAGCAAGAAAAAGTGTATCTATAAAAGAAGTTTACATTTTTTCTGCCATATATCTGCGTTCTTTTGCAAATTCAGGATCCATATATGGGACACCGCGATGGATGCTAGGATTTTGCATCTGGCCAGGTAGAGAATTCCCATTTTGCTGTACCAGTTCAGGCACTGAAGTACCAGCTTGGTTCGGTGCCTGTCCTGAGATCTGCCCTGAAAGGTGGTGCGCAGGTAAATTCATATTCATCTTTGCCTAGGCTAATGAATTTGTCCTTCATAACACAAATAACCAGAGTTCCAACATTTAGATAAACAAAATAATATGCCAATTGGAATAATGCATCCCTAATCAGTCATGTTCCGTAAGTAATGCCACCCATATTGTCTGACCAGGGTACCTGCAATGGGAAAAGATGGGTCATGAGCCAATGAACGAGCATTCAGAAAAGATAATCTCGTAAAATTTCTAAATCAAATAGCTAGTGATGCTAGATTGGAAAATTTGGGACAAGCTCTCCTGTTCACATTGTTTATACGCACAGTGCGCTACATTTTACTGTCCCCATATCCTAGTCCATTTGAAAGGTCAATGTGTATTTTCTGCAAGATGCTTGCATTTTTGCTCGTTTAAGAACAAAAGATGATTTCATCACTAATCAGACTTGTTCCCTGGTTTCAGAAATACTGTCCATATGCTATTCCAAATGTTTCTCTACAGTTTTTATCACTTCTTTAAATATTGCATAAAATCAAATTGAATATTCCACAAGAAAATAAAAATGTAAACTCGATTAACTGAGAATAATGAGTTGAGAAAGCCACCAATGAATCAACTGAAGTAGGGGAATTACTGTTTCATAACACAATGGAAGTCCATGACAGAAGTCTCAAAATCAGTCAATCCAATTATAGTTGGAAATACTTGTCTTTACTGGGTAAAACATTTGATATGTGCTTAATGAACATAAATCACATCAAACAGGTTACAGCCTCCTTATTTGGTTCTTATAAGCAGGAGAGAGCATAAATCACATCAAATAAGCCCACCAACACATGCTCTTAAGGAGGAGAAGAAAGCTTCTTTCTGTAGTTCTCTTCTTCTGTGCAAGGAAAATGGGGAAAGCACAACCCATTATTCATATAATGTTGTGTGCAAGAGTCAGCACCTTCATTCACTCTTCATAAATGGCTTAGGTCATGCGTTTTACCGAAAGCAGCACTGTTTTCCTTTGCTAAAGCTTTTAAAGGAAGTGGGAGACCAAAGGTTTCTATAGAAGTACCTTGTGTACGGTAAAGATGGTTTGGAATCAGAAGATAATAGGTGGGCTTCTAATGCACACAGGAGGAAGAAAACTAAATGCAACTTCTTTTATACCTCTTTCCCTTAGGTAACAATCTTTTTCCATTCATCTCCATATTTTATTCTGATTTTTTATGGTAGGAATATATTTTTCTTTTACTAAAAAATCATATAATTTATCAAAAAGAAACATTTAAACTTGCTGAAAATATACCCTGAAAGCACATAAACTTCACAGGACCATAAATTTGACTTGAAGATTTCCAGCTATGCATTACATAACAAATGGTTGGATCATATGGCTATAGAACGGATTTGTGATTCATAGTGGCTTCAGAAATTCAAGCTGTTAACAAGATTTCAGGCAAAAACACATTTGAATCCATTGATGGTCAAAATTATAACACTACAAGTATAGATGTCTCTTGCTAAAGAATCGTGCACACAGCTCAAAACAAGAGGATTCAATCTAATCATTTGCCACGTAACAAATTTCACTGTAAAAAGCACATTAATGATGAAATCGAGAATTAAATGTTAAATGCAAATGGCCATAAAATCTAGAGGCAATCTATCTTTTTATTTTTAAGCCTCCAGAAGATTATAATCAAAATTGCCATTTTACCAAACTTTCATCCAATTTACAATGCAATTAAGGATTACAAAATTGGAAGAGTATGGAAGGAGGCAATGTTCTCATTTAATTCCAATCCACTTCTTAGCACACACACAAAAAAAAAATCTATTAGGAAAGTAAAATTCTTTACCAAATTCCTAACTTTCAACTTATTCACATTATAGAAAATAGGAAAATCAAATATATTAAAGTATTTAATTTCCGTAGCATGCAATTACACATGGAAGACAATTGGGTCAGTATGAAAACAACAGCAGATATTCATCAAGTTTAAATTACGGCGGCATCAAAGGAATTTGACAATGTTAGGTTTCTATCAAAATTGGGGGAAACCATGAATTATGATTAAATGCACGCTGGATTTTCGAATTGGGTGCAAAATTGACTGAAATTAATAATGAATTACAAAATAAAATTTTTAAATCCAGTGACTTACCAAAATTATAAATACGGCCAAAACTGAAAGTGGAATAAACAGAGCCAATCCAAAGAGAAAATAAAATAAATTTAAAAAAAATCCAATAGAATCGAGCTGTGAGCTTGAGCTGATGTTAAAGCTTCATCGGCGAATAGAGGTCTCGGCGAAGAGCGATGATTCGGAGAAGAGAAGGACCGATTTAGAAATAGGTATTTTATTTAAGTGCTTTTTTCCCCTTTTTTTATTGCCTATCAATATGACAATCATTTTCAATTTGACCCTCATAGAATTAATAATGTATCAATTGAGGCCTCTGAGATTCAGCAAATGAGCATTAGAAAGTATTGAACATATTTCAATTTAGCTCATATTTGTCCCTTCATTATTTCAAAAACTCTTTTTTTTTTAACGTACTCATTTTCAACCAAACATTCACACAGTAAAATATTTTAAACGTAAATTAAAAAAATTTCTATACTTTTTAACTACAAATTATCTAAAAAATTATTATTTAAAACAATATTTTTTTCCAAAAGATGACCACCTAACATGGGCTTAATAGAATCCGAATTCGAATTGTGTTAAATATTGATTGCAATACCATTT
>CAIGRB010125646.1:15688-28493 GCA_903798255.1 Fraxinus quadrangulata | reverse complement strand
TTCTTTTCAACCAAAGAGTCCAAACCCATTGACATTTCAAATTAGAGCATAATTAATTTAATGCTTCATTCCAAGTTCTCGGACTATGAATTTTTTAGTTTTTTTCAGCAATTTTGCATTATTTTCTTCAATTCTTCATTAAACAGAAATTTTTACCTACAAAACATAATATGATATAAATTAGGTAGAATTTTATTCAAAATATCATAATTTAGAGTCTCTAATAAGTATAAAAACTACACTTATCAATTACTATAATTGCTGAGTAAAAACTTGGCTCTTGATGTCACCCTATATTAAATACCAACGTAAGTACAATCTTCAAACAAATAAAAATGTATGTAAAATCTCTGTACTGACCAACAAGAGTTGTGAATATGAAAACGGCGTTGCTTGCAAGTATTGAAGTTGTTGATTGAACTGGACGATGGGTGCAGTCTCTTCAACATGATTACACTAAGCTCTCGATCTCCGTGGCTTGCTTGAAGTTGAAGTTGCTTGCATACCAATATATATAAGTAAATGTTCGTACTCGAGGACCTAAGTGATGCTTATCTGCTGCAAGCAATGTACCTTTCCCATTTTCGAACTCGACTCCAATTGGCTTTTTCTCCGAAGTTTCTGTGGCGTACCTTTTCTATTCGATGATCTGGGATCCAATACGCTGACTTAAGTGGTATTTTGTGAAATTGTACATTGAGTTGCTGAATGAATAATTGGCTGCAAAAGGACATTACTACCACCACTCGAATTCGAAGTCTCGAGGTCTATAGCTTTCGATTTTATCCAGTCCATTATCGTACGTGAACCCCCTTCATTGGGTGCAACGAGGTCTGCCACCTCCGAAAAAGCTATACACATTTCATCGTACCTCAACTGTTGAGGTGTACTAACCAACCCATCATAATTTACTGTGAACCTTGTGTGAGCTCTATTGACATCTTTCATCCATCTTCGCAATATATACCTCTCCGACATTGATGTAACGTCGTTACGATCCAAAGCTGTGATCGCATGCCTACAAATAATTCCACGAAAGCTGCAAGTAATCTCACATGTGTCGCTTCGAAAGGATACAAAAATTATTTTCTTCTTTTGACCACCGGGATGTACGACAGACTCTCGAACCTCATACTTCATCTCGAGACAACTCTTTGAGGCTGAAAGGATGTCGCAATAAGCATTTCCTATGAACTCATCATGAACTTCCTTGATCTTTGAAAGTGTAAACAGGCTGAAATTGCTTTTCCATTTCAAAAGTACTAGCACACAGTACCATCTGCGAGTACAACTTGAAATATGCTTGAAACTCATTTTCAACTTTATTCGTCAATGCTCCTTTATACTGTTCGACAAACTGCTTCAACGAAGTTTTCGAATGGACATATCCATAAGAAAAAGGCATCATACTCTCACTGCATTGCGTTGTGGACATGCATTCCCAGAAAGTGGTCTTCAAATAACACGGAACCCAATGACCTCTGTTCTCGAAAAGGCTCGACAACCAATCATTATTGTGCAAGTGATAACTATCGACATTGCTATCCAACCTTCTTCGAATTCATCACAGTTTGGGAATCATATACTACTGTGTGTATAGTTGAGAAAATTGAACTTTTATGAATGTGGTAGCCAAACTTTTCTGGTAACTTTTTCATAATGTGCCACAAATACCATCTATATTTAGTATTCGAAAAAACAATCTCAATTGCATTTTGCATAACCCTATCTTGATCAGTAATTATACCATGGGGGGTTGACCATGCATGCACTGCAACCATATCTCAAAAAGCCACACAAACGTACATGTATCCTCATTCGATAACAAATTGCAACAAAGCAGCATTGATTGTCCGTGATGATTCATGCCAACAAAAGGGGCAAAAGACATATCGTACTTATTCGTGAGATACATGGTATCAAAGATGACAATATCGTTGAACTCTTTGTACGCTTGCCGACACCTATTATCTGCCCAGAATATATTCTTAAGTCGTGACTCCTCTTCTACATCCATACTGAAGTAAAATGTCAAACACCGTGCTTGCATATTTGAAAAGTAAGATTGTAATGGTGCGGCATTTCCTTCTCCAAGTCGTAACCGTCTCACTTGTTCGATGTAGTTGCGACAATCCTTTTCTATAAAAGTCATATTTTCATACCCACCTGCTTCGATAACTATGGAGTTGAAACTTTTGTGCAACAGAATCCCTGCCATGTCATTCAATTCGAGCTTTCGTTTCACATTTGCACTCAATCCTCGGTTGCATCAATACAACCTTGACTTCAAAAGGAGTGTTTTATGATTGTACTCGAGGAGGACGGTGTTAATTCTCCATGTTTCATTATCTTTTGACGATGCAGTTATCATCGCTATACAATCTGTCTGACTTGTTGGTTGCGGCTTCAAAGATGTGCAGCATGTGCTTGCATTACTGTTTCTTCAGCCTTCACGGCTACATGTGAATGTCACATATCTAACAACTCTATCATCTCCCTTCTTAGAATTCCTTTTCCTCACTGGAAAACCTACGGTGTAAGCATATCTCTTATAAAAATCAAACACCTCTTTTTCATCCTCGGACGTCATACCCACCTCTGGTACTTTCTCTCCATCTTCTCCTAACGTTTCGTCCTCCACAATGTACTTATTGTCCGCAACTATCACACCATCGAAATGCAGTAAAGGATCTCCATTTTTACCTTCCATAGTTTCGTGTCCTACAACAAATCAGAGCAAAAAGTTGAGCTTAGAAACAAGCATTCATTTCATCTTTAACACCCTAATTTAGAACATTGCATCTGCACAGGACTGTTGAAAATCCACCATTTATACAATTACTTCAATATTTGCTAATTACTTATTATTTGCTTACTTTTTCACTATATATCACCATATTGGCTTACTATTTGGTTTATGTTTGCCCATTTAACACCATTCCAACTTTTTCAATCAATTTTGATTTTTGTTTGCCTATTTAATACGAACGAAACTCTTGAATAGTAAGTACATTACTGTTTCCAGCATTTTTCAACCTGGAACATGCATGGATCTTGACACTTACATCATATCAACATCATAATGGGTATGTTCTAATACGACATTTATGCTACATATACAATTAATTTGATAGAAAGGTAGGTGCACGACATGAATAGTCTATGACTGTCATATATCACTTGTTGAAAGTGCGCATTACTAAAGAAGAATTTTCTCAATCTCACTACGAAAATTCAGAGGCTGCAAATAATTTTCATACAACAAAACAGGAGAAAAGAAAAAACTGGGAACTTTTGTCATTTTTGGTGTACGATTGAATGACTAAATTAGAGGCGCAAAATAAATATGTACTCCTGTCCATATCCGTAACCTTTCGTCCTATGTTAGATTTCAAACTATCTTTTTTCTTTTTAATTAATTTTGGTATTTATAAAAATAATGTTTTTTATTTTTATTTTTTTCCACTTTTTGCACAAAGTGATCTCATCTTTATAATATTTTCTGACAAGTGAAAAAATTGTCAATCCTGTTCTCTTTAAATTGTTAACAAAATAAATCAGACTTTACAATTTTAAACATATTTTTACTAATTTGTACGGATTTTTTTAAAAAAAAAATTTGTGAAAAATATTTTTTTTGAGAATTTATGGTAAAAAAAAAAAAGCTCCAATTTGGTGGAGATTAAAATAATATTTTTAACAGATTTTGATAAAAATTAATAAAATACGTGACTGAAATTTTTTGAAACTCATTACATATACTATGTCAAAATTAATTATTGATTTGTATCATAGAGGGGCTTATTATGATTAGTCACTATCCACATTTCTGTAATTTCTCTGTTATGATATATTAAAATATTAATTAGTATGCTTTCCGCCTTTTCATCCAATCATAAATTTTAAACTATTTATTGTAGAGTTTCACTGTAATCTATATTTGAATTACGAACACAGTTTACATGATTTCTGGTTAAAAGCTTTTCAAAATGCTCCATTTTCCTCATTTACACAAATTTTAATCGATTTTTAATAATTACAATTTTGTTACCCAAACCCACTTTTTCTTCATATATATATATGGAGAGAGAGAGAGAGACACACACACACGCACATACTTATATGTATTTCATACAGAGATTTTTTTTTTGTTTCCTATGATTTACAGTTGTCTGGCGTTGAATGGAAGGTGAGTTTTGCTTTTACTGAATTGATTTTGATATTTTCTGTTCAAGTGTATCCTTTTACACACTTGTTTTCATACATGTGCAGTAGATATTAAAAAAAGATTGTTGTCTTCATGGGAGATTAGGTATCTGCACTGCAGTAAATACTATCTAAGTTTCTGAAAGTTGATTTCAATTTTTGATGACTATCAGTTCTGATGATTAACGTTGTTTCTTTTGTCTTGAGTTTTCTGCGTGCATATATGTTTTCTTTTCTATGGTTTATTTGAATTATGAATTTTTTGACATCAAACATGACAAATAATTATTTGGAATTGAGAGGCCTAAATTGAATTTTGGCTGAGGTCTTGATGGAATGATAAAAAATATTGGGAATCGATGTATTTGGGTTTTTTATGCATGGATTGTTTATATGAATTATTTTGAATGCTTATATGAAATTTTATTTATGGTTAACAAGAGATATGAAGGTTCAATTTTTACCTTTCTGAATTGGGGGAAATGATTCTGTAATAAAGAGAATACCTCTTAAATATCTTTATATTGCCAAGTGATTTGTAGATCAATAATTCTGTTTTTTCGTGTGATGGAATTAATAAATTAGATCAATTGGTTTTCCTATGAATTCAATTTGAAGCTTCATATTCATCGTGCTACTCACATCATAAGAAAACTTGGTTTTTTTATTTTTTATTATAGAGTATAATTTTAGCTCAACATGTGCATGTATATACTTCAACCTCGTATTATCAATGCGAATAAATCAATTATTTGTCTAGATTACTGAGAAATCTCTATCTCAACAGTTATCTTGAAATTCATCTAATTTTGCAATGATCGAAACTGAAAGGATCCTAAGTTTTTCCTCCCGTCAAGAACAATTCAGCTGATTTAACATTTTCATGGAGAAAGATTTTCACTAAAGACTTGGGAGTTATTGTAGAAATTACTGATGTTGGGGTGAATTCATGGAATCTTAATTTCACTTAATTATTTAAAGCTCTCTAGATCACCTTTGCCATATGGTAATGATTGCTGTAGTTAACTTAAGACCTCTTATTAACATCAGATACTGACAGCATTAAAAATCCTGAATGATTGTTTGAGACATTTACCAGATACAATTTGGTAATGTTTCTCCTGCTTTCTTCCAAAAACTGAAAATTATCTGAAGATAAATAGACACTTTTGTCAATGTTTTACGAGGTTCATTTTAGGAGGATCATGTTCTGTGTCTTCTTCATTAATTAATATGCAAGAGCAGAACATAAATATCTTAGCTTTAAGGCATTCCAATTGTCCGATGGACTATCAGCTGTATGTCTCTTACTGTTTTGTTGACAATGGTCCTATTTGGAGAAAAAAATTGTTTACAAATATTTTGCAATTGCTGACCAAATGAGATTCTTTAATTATTATTATTTTTTTCCAAAATATATTTGTGTGTTGTGGTCTCGCAAGTTTACTTCTTGGAACAACTGCAGTGTTCTGGGGTGAAGACACATCTTGAGTTGATGAGAATTTACTGGAAGAAGTAATAATGTCTGAGCCGGATTCAGATGTTGCTCCTTGGAATTTTTTCAATGTAGACCAAATCTTCAGTAATAATTACTATGGGAACAGCACTCAACGTGATGGAAAAATCTCTGATGAACAATACATTGGAGACAGTCATTATGATTCAGAGTGTCGCAGCATTGCCAATGATGAGATTTATACACACGTTCTTCAAGAAGAATTATCACAATTATCAATAACAGAGGCTCCTGAGTTATCAGATTATGGGGAAAAATCTTTTCAAGACTCCACTGTTGACCTGAGCCATAGCCCTTCAAGTAACTATCATATTGGTATGTTGCTTCTCATAATTACTGCCTGTTCCATCATACGCTGAATCCTGTTATTATACATATCAAATAAAAAGAACAGAATTTGCAGGATATGAGGGTGGCCTGGGAGAGACTGACGATGGGCAAGATCATTCTTGTACTTTGGGAATTACAGATAAGTCTAAACTTGATGGAGAAGTCGAAAAGAGGTTATACCAGCTGAATCCAGTTCCTGTGAGTATATGTTCCATGAAGTCCTTTAATGTCGCATTGAAGTGTTTACTTTGATAATTTGTATTCTACTACAAAGCCCACAGTTACCTACGTGACTATGTCATATAGCTTTTTCTTGATCTGTTTTTCATTTGAGATACCAACATGATACAGTTTATGCTATTTTCTATATATTCTGATGTTGAAGGAGCAGATATATAAAAAATTTTGAACTTGACCAAGTGAGGGTTGGGTCCATAATACGGTTAGTCTTTTCTGTTTGTCTGACATTAATAACCACATTATGAGGAAAGTTTCCATATTTGAATATTACAATGATAGTAATATTGAGAGTGCTTCCATATGAGTAGTTTGCCTTGTCAATTTTTAGGCCCGTTATCTGCATAGAAGTAAAAAATACTGTGAAATCAAGGACATCTTGATCTGTTTCTAAAAACAAACACATATGTTGTAAGTAATCATTGGGCTCAGAATATTCATAGCACTTGTATTTATGATTCATAAATTAATATTAGTGCCCTAACCCATGACAAGCTCTTCATGGTAGTATCGTAGAGAAGGAAAGGTGAAAAACTGAAACCTTTCTAGTTTCAACCACTAAATTCTCATTAGAACTGAAGTCTTTTATCATTTTATACAGCACGTTCCAAGAATTAATGAAGACATACCTTCTGTCGATGAAGCAACTTCAGACCATCAAAGGCTGCTGGATAGGTACTCGCTGCCCTCTTGTTCACACATTGAGTGGGATTAAAAAATGCGCATCAGACATATCTTGTATGCTAGCAACCCTTTTTCCTCTTTCCTCTGTCCCCTACAAGGATTTCTCTTGCTGTTAAATGTTTTTCCCAACTCCATCTGAAAATACTCCAGCTATTGAACAGGTGGCCTAGTTATTTTTCACTTGGACCTGAAGAGGTTTCCTGGTGATACTCAAATGGCCAACCTCAGTTGGCACAATGCACACAGTGAGGGGACCTGCATCTTGTTTTTGCGAAGCATTTTACATCTGGAACTGGTTGGGTCACGATAGATTAATCACATAAATTCATCTTCACCTTTATATCATGAGGGTTTTATTTATTTTTTTTTGTCGAATCATAGTCCAACTATTGATATTCTTAAGTATTGCCATGATATTTTCTTTTTATCTTCTTCAATCGAATGGGATACATGATTGTTGGCAAAATTTCCTTCCACTAAACAGAGCAGGCATCCCACCCCTCAACTGAGACTCAAAGCCTTAGTCTCTTGAAATATTAGTAATTGAATCTGTTTATTGTTATTTATACTACAAGTTCTCCATGCAGTATAGCCTAGTTTTTGTTCTGTTAGATGGGACTTATGCTTAAGCTTAATTCTAACCCACCATGCATATTATCCACAATTCACATGGATTATTTTGTATGACAAGACTTTGATTGCAGTGTTTGTCTTCATCAGACATAGAATATATAACCTTTGTCGGTCAGTTAATGGGCCGAGTCTATGACTAGGATTTATGTTGGATGTTTTTTTGGTTTCAGATTGCAGTTATATGACTTGGTTGAGCACAAAGTTCTAGGGGACGGAAACTGTCAAGTTAGTTGCCGCAACTGTTTCCTAGCTATTGTAGTGCATTTTTCTATTTCAATTGTCTTGTTCCTTCATCTGCAAATTAATTGCAGCAAGTTAATTGCCTGTGTAGGAAGTTATTAATTTTAAACTGCCAACAAAATAAAAACTCTATCTGGAAGAGCTGTTGTTTATTGATTGTTTTGTGACAAAGTTGTGACTAGCTAAAAGCATGCACTAGCAAAAATTCCTCTTTTTTCCTGTTTCATCCCTTTCAAATTCTTATTACTCAAGGTTTGACTAATATTAAGAAGCAATGCAAATCATGGCTCGTCTTTAGTTCAGTGCAGAAAATTTCGAGGACTTGCAAGATTTCATCTATCTTTATAGAAAATGAAGATGATGGATAATCCTTAAATATTTGTGCTTGATCCTTGGTATTCTCTATTTTTTTGGTAGCTGAAGAATTAGAGCTTGAAATGAGAATTCCATTTTTCTGCAGAAATGAACCCCACTCTCTAGTACACAGCAACATAGATATGTGTAATTGACAAGTTTTCACTAAATGAATACTTTTGTTAATCTTTTCTGGAAGTGGCAGTACTTTGTATGTTTGAAGTGAATGAAAAAAATGGGGATAATGTTATCTTAGTGTCAGATCAAAAAGTTAGTAAGAATTTTGTTTTTGGAGTTCCATTATTAATAACTATTGTTGGATCGAGGTAGATGGGTATTACGTAGTTGTTTTCCATGTCCATGCATGCCTACTGGTTGACCTGTTGACATAGGCAGTTCAACTAAATGTTCATTTCTAAGTTCTAACACCTCTAAGAATTTGGAAAATATGTATGCATTCGCAGAGTTCTAATGTATCTCATGTTTTATCTAGGAATGACACAGAGGTGATTAGTTAACATGGTAACCATGTCTTTAGACGATTGCTAGTGTGACTTGTTGCTTTGGGCATTCTTACTGGTTCTTTTGATCCTTAATACGCTTTCGACATTTCACTTGTTTGTTATTTTTTCTGCCATGTCAAATACGTTGTCATATGAATATATGTAGAATTGTCCTCTCTTCTGCTTTATAATAGGTTCTCAAAAATTTATATTTGACTTTTTATATTTTAAATTATTTGAATTTTTTATTCCCTCTTTCCCTTTTTATCCCCCTTTTCCTCCAGTTCCGTGCTTTATCAGATCAATTCTATCAGATGCCCGAGCACCACATATTTGTGAGACAGCAAGTTGTCCACCAGGTTGTTGTGGTTACCAAATTAAATTGTTGTTCAGGATTTCTTTATTCTCTGGCTGCATGCTAAGATTCTTTCGATCCATTTTATAAACACTGACCTCTTTCTGTGTTGGATTGTCAGCTTAGAACTTGTCCAGAAATGTACAAGGGGTACGTTCCCATGGAATATGGTGAATATCTGGAGAGAATGTCCAGGTGCTACTTAAGTCTTTGGCTTGTTTTATTGTATAAATTGCTAAATATTATTTTCCCTTTAAGCTCTATAAATTGAATTAAATGCTTACCTCTCAATATTTAATGAACTAGGAGCGGGGAGTGGGGCGATCATGTAACTCTTCAGGCTGCCGCCGATTCGGTATTGATTGCCACATCTCAAGCACTTCTTTTGTTTACTGAAAAGAAATGTATATGTTAGTAGAACTGACCAGTGTCCTTTTCTGCAGTATGGGGTAAAAGTTCTTGTCATGACTTCATTTGAGGACACATGTTACATTGAGATTCTTCCCAAGGACCAAAAGTCTAAAAGAGGTACTTTGTTTTGGCTTCTTAAGATTTTAGCATGTATTCTTTGCGTGACAACAGAAGGAAGGTATATAATTAACAGGTCAGGGACAAGGACAAAATTCAGAAATTAAATAATGAAGTCGGGCCATTTGTCAGTAGTTCTTGCCAATTGTTGATAAAATATTGCCTCAACTAGCATTTGACGGTGGAGATATTTGTGCTGTTCTCTCATTCATAACGTGCTCCAAGCTGCAATGCCTTTTTCATCTATGTGGGAAAGGATGTACCATTTGTCGAAACCATTTAGGCCACAAGGTGTTAGCCACTCGCGTGCTTTAACTTTTACCTCAAAAAGTGGGAAAGTCAGAAAACTTAAGTAGATTGGGTGACATAAATATCTGACTCAAATATAACTTTTTGGAGCAAAAGAGAGGACTTGACTACATGCTTAAATTTACAGCAATTTTCTAATCAAAATACGTTAACTCACTTTGCAACGAGCGTTGCAATATCTTGTACTTGAAAAATGCTCCTTCACTCTCAAATACAAAAATGATGGATCACATTGCGTGGAACTTTGCCAATTACTTGCAAGCCCTTAATTTGATCTTCATTTGCTAATTTGAGGATGCACTTTATTATATATTAGGTGTAGGGCTTATAATTTCGCTTAATCTTATTTTCCCCAATTGGAAAACATGTTTACTATTATGTTTTGAAGTTATCGACTCCCTTTGGTTATGTATGATCTGATTTTGTGAGTTTTCGCGCAGTCATATATTTGAGCTTTTGGGCTGAGGTACACTACAACTCGATCTATCCTCGGGGAGGTAAGCTTGCATTTTCAATTTTTCTACTTTTTCCGTTTGGAATGCTTAAATAGACAACGAGAGAGCAGGATAGTCAAATGCAGCATTTTAACAAGCAATTTATTTCTATATTAGCCTAGCTTCTGTGTTATAAGGTTACTCGTACAACTACTTACTAGAAACTAACATTTGTATTGACCTGAAGCACAACAATAAGCTTATCCTCCTTCAACTTCACATCTTTTGCATTATGTTTAATTCGACCCAAACTAGAATTCAGACTTCAAGCTCTGGAGCGTCGTTGTATAACGAAGTTTTATACTTGTTTCACGCACAGCTTTCTGCCAATGTCTCTACTAATCCCTTAAAAACATTGTTGTATTGAACAGATATGCTTCCAAGTGATTTTTAGAAGAAAATGTGATGGAAGTTCAGAACAATCACTAGAAGTATTTTTGCTCTACAAGAGAATACCCAGTTTGCTGGTTTTCTTGGAATGAAGTTTGGCATGATATTATTGCATTTTTGTTATCTTTTCCTTAGGTTACCAAATCTATGCTCATATTATTTGTAGGAATTTTTCGATAACATATCAACTGTCTATAAGTCTTAAGAAAAAACAGAAAGAGAGGTTTGAAAGATAGAATATTTCAAATACTATACTTTTCATGTTGTGTTATTTGATCATCGAATAGCAATTGCAAGCTTTTAGCGAAAGTGTGGCTGGTATGGATAAAATTTGTTTTCTAACTTCTCAACGAATGGTGTTTTATTTTGTTTTAATTTTTATTTTTTAAATGATAGAAGCAATATTTCATGACGATCGTTCAATATATCTATCAATATGAATAAAATAAGAATTCTCCTTATAGAGCTATTCTAACTAAACATTTTTCTAGTTGAATTTACTCGATAGGAGCTATTATGGTCTAAAAGTTATCAGAAAACTCATGAAAAGCAGCTTGGTGGGACCTCGTTAATTGTCTAGAGACCTTAAATGCTTATACCTCCTCTTCTTAATTGTTATAACGTTTCCAGTGTTTAATGTGTGCAAAATATTATGGTGTTTTTATTTTTATTTAAACCATTCAAGGTGACGTGTTTTATTAACTATCTAAATAAAACTCAATACAATAAAATAATATTAAAATCGGGACGTGCAATGAAAAAATTAATGATTACGCTTCATGCATCTTTACTTGTTAGCATTTGAAGTCTCTCTCAAACTCTTGATCACTTTTAAATTCACTATTTAAAGGTGATTGTATAAATTACTTTATGTACCTCAAATTCGAAAAATTCATAGATTCCTCTAGTCCTTTATTAATGTAGTTAAAAGTGTTGTCAACTCATTCTCTTGACCTCTGGTAAAAAAGTCTTATGCCTATTTTGAGATCGATCAGTTTCATCAAAATCATGAAAACTGTCTTTCACTAGCAGCTCTAGCACACCCGAAACCTCTTTTTTACCAGCTTCAACGCTCAATTGGCTCGACACAACTAGTGGGAATTTCACTTCCTTAGTCATCAAGTCTCCAAGTTCCATGCAATCTGTATCAGCCTGAATCTTTTCTATTACTTTATTTCTACCTTTACTTGCACTATCTACATTTATAGAGCCACTCGAGTCTTCCTTTTCCAACTTCTTAAATGTGGGAGAACCCAACAAAACTCCATGCACCAAATCATCCATGGCGTGCCTTAACTTGGTATTAATCTTCACTCAATGACTGTAAGATCTCCAAACTGAGCTAATCTTCATTCTACTCCCCAAAGAATTAGTCCTTGCACGCATTTGCAGTACGCCCTAAAATTTAGGTCGTGTAATTTTTGTCCCTAATATAAAATTTTATTTCATTATTATTATTATTATTTATTTATTTATTTATTTTTTAATTTTTTTCCCCCTTTCAACCACCTGTCCACCTTAACCTGCACAACAACAGCCAAAAGTATGGTGCAAAGGACAAGAGTGAGGTAATCTCTACTGAGCTAGCAGTCGCAATATGAGTGTTCGATTTCTGTCTCTTACAAGGTGTGGAATTGGACTCTTCGTGGACACTAGTATGACAGCTCTTGTATCCTGATTTGCTGAAGCACATATCGCGATTTATCTTCTTCACAATACTCTAGGGTGGTGGGGGACCCTCAAGGTTGGGGTTCAACCTTTTATAAGCACACACGGAGCATTTAATAAATTAAATTTCACCTGAACCAAATCTAGGGCTTAGTCGGGATGGTAATAAGATTTGGTAGGCCATTATTATGGCAGTTACCTTCTTTCATATTATCCAACTTTTGTAGCGTTAAATGCACAGAAATTTTAGCCAATCAGAAAACAAAATTACAGTGCATATCACATGGCATTTTATCATTTGATTGTTTTAAGCACGATTAGCCTTTTCATCCAATCATATTTTGTTAGCTAACATTGT
>CAIGRB010125584.1:2866-35854 GCA_903798255.1 Fraxinus quadrangulata | reverse complement strand
ATATTGAATAAAAGTGGATTATCGATAGAATTGAATGCATGAATTTACTAGATTACAAATTAAGAGTTCAATTAAATGGCAATATGGGATTCACGGTTCTAATACAAACATTTACATATTAGATAAAACACTTTATTTGCTTTACTAGTTTAGGATTATCATAAATAATATAAGAATAATCTCTTTTGATTTCATCACATTTCGAATTTAATAGTAACTATTAAACTACAAATTAATCTTATTCCTCGTGGGAAAGATACTATTAACTCACATATTTCATTACGTGTAAAATGATCTCATACGCTTGCAGGTTTCACGAGAACAATCACTATCTAAGTCTCGACCCCCTTTTAAGTGTTGAGAATTTATTTAATTATGCGCATATGAAAATAAAACAGATTTCAATTCTCATCCATGATTTGCTTTCTGTTTAGATAGAAAATGTAATAAGAAATTATACATTTAATGAATTTCTTGAAGAACAGTTCTAATCTGCAATTCACAATGTCCAATTATCTAACCTCCAATAGAAATCTACACAGATAACAAGATTGAGAGAATTAGAATTTTTTATTTCTTGTGCTAGCAAGAGTGTAATTGAATTGTATTCTAATTTTTCAAATCCTAGGTCCAAGTGTGCTTAGCACATATCTTAAACCTAACTCGATCTAATATTTAATTAATTCAATTAATTAAATTTGATCCATAAATTAATTAATTTGAGTCTATTAACAAGTAACACAATTAATTAATCGTCTAATACTTGTTAATTAATTAATTAATTGGTGAATCTCATTCTTCTAATTCTCCTTTTGTGTGTATAACTTACTAGGTTTTCGATCACGATGTCTAGCGAAGTGAATTATTATCTTGATCTAATCAAAATTGATAAATTAAAATTTTCCTTTTAATTTATCATCAATTTACATTCGTTATCCTATACTGACATCTAACAATGTGTTGGGGGCAATACATGTGATGGAAAAATGTCTATGGTACGATAAAATTAAACTCGTTCGTTTATCATGAAACTATAATACATTTGTCAATATGATACGATCAATTATGAAATGTGAATGTGTGTCAATCTCAATTATCATTCATATCCTTCATCCCACTCTTAAGTCAATATAAGTCGGAACTTCTTTTCGACTTATGAGCACGCCTTGGCCACATATTTCGTTATTAATTAAATTGAATTAAATATAAATCATAATCTTTTACTAAAGTGAGAGTTAATATCCTAAATAATCACTGAACTTTACCAAAAGTTTCCAAGAAGTCACCGAACTTCAAAACTTCTCTAAATCGTTACTGTACTTTGCAAAAAGTTCATAGAATGTCATTGAATTTCAAAACTTCCCTAAATAGTCACTAAACTTTTGCAAAACTTCCCAGGAAGTCACCGAATTTTGCAAATTAGGATCCCATACATTAATGGTTCAGTGACCTACTAGGATCTTTTTACAAAGTTGAGTGACTATTTAGAAAGATTTTGGTAAAGTTTGGTGACTATTTGGAGAAATTTTGAAATTCAGTGACCCCCTAGGAACTTTTTACAAAGTTCAGTGGTTATTTAGGGAAGTTTTGAAGTTCGGTGACTTATTAAGAATTTTTGACAAAGTTCGGGGACTATTTAGGGCATCAACCCGAAAAGTGACGAATCTCCTATAAATCATTTACAACTACGAATGGCAACAGAACGGGCGTGGGGCGGGATTAGACAACCTCCCCTGCCATCCGTCTCCACCCCGTTACCTGTTTAATGTGGAGCGGGGTGGGGCTAGACCCTTACATTGTTTACTTTTTTTAAAAAAAAATTTGATAATTTATTTTATTGTTCACATTCATTAGATTGAGACAAATTATTTTAGTTGCTATTTTTTATTAGAACTAATGTTCTAATAAAATTTCGTGAAATTTTTCATTTAANCATTGTTTACTTTTTTTAAAAAAAAATTTGATAATTTATTTTATTGTTCACATTCATTAGATTGAGACAAATTATTTTAGTTGCTATTTTTTATTAGAACTAATGTTCTAATAAAATTTCGTGAAATTTTTCATTTAAAGTATTTAATTCTAAAGATAAAATAAACAGGGCAGGGCAAGGCAGGGCAGCGCAAAATTCTCCGCTTCGTCCCCGACCCGAATACCCGATTAAGCGGATAATCCCCATCCCATTCGGGACTAGGCCCCGTGAGTATCGAGTTTGTCAAATTTTTTTACCATTCATATTTACAACCTTCATATAATTCTTGACATATCCAAACGACGTCGTATTATCAACTCACGACAAAGCAACATCTAATATCACAAAAATATGACTATCTTCATATAAGGCACTATGATGACCTCAAGTCGAATGACCAATCTCATTACCGAACTATAAGAAATTAACAACTAACACTCAAATAGTTATTCATGTGGAATCTCCCCAGCAGGTCTCCAATATTTTGTTCTCTTAACAAAATATTTACGTGTTTATTTAAGTGTCACTACACTTTAATTTGTAAGATCAATTACTAACTTCACAAGTAAGAAATACCACATATGATTGTTTATCCATAATAACGATATATGTATCTCATTGTTACTTACAACTACGGATGATTTAAAATTCAATCATATGTAATTTGTATCTCACAATCATAACTCCTTATGATTAATAAATTATTAAGATTTAAATCTACGGACTCCATATTTCGTATAATTTATTAGAATAATAATTCAAACAAATAATAGATATTGTCAAAATAAATGTATTAAACATATTAAAAGTGTTTACAACCTAAATCGATTGGATTTGAGGTATAACACTTACATCAAGATCAAATATTCATCGCGATAACTCAAAATCAAATGAGTACTAGATGAACGAAATTTCCAATTCCATAAATCAGAAAAATGGAAAGTCGGTAAATATGAAAAACGCATAAATGAGATGGCTATAAAATTATAGAAATCAAAGTTCACTGTATGAAAATTTTGAAATTTAAAATCTAGAGTTTTAAATTTGGGATCAAACATTTGGAATTCGAGAATGGTGTACCAAAAAAATTAAGAAATTTCAACTTTAACCTTCAATAAGCTTCTCTTTTGATCCTCCTTCAATCCTTGGCTCCTTGAACCTTCACCTTAGCAATAGCATAGGAGGCGAAGTTGACTTAATAGCATAGACGTAGAGAGGGGGATGTGATGTCCCTAATGGTTAAGTTTTAACTGCATATGGGCTAATGCACTAATAGGCACACGTGTTGCTCTTATTCTTGACATATGCTATTTTTTTTTTCAACCACTCCACTTCAATAATATTTGTCCCCTCCGAATCATTAAATACATTATTATGGGCACTTCATGTGCATTGCTACGTGTGAACAACTAATTCTATTTATAAGTGTTTAAAACATATTTAATTGATGGAAAAAGTGTTGTTGCAATCTCTAAGCTTTGAGACAAGCACTTCCAAAATCAAAATTTTTAGTATTCAAGTTTCCTTTGAGACAAGCACTTCCAACACTACAATGAAAAAAAGAAAAAAAAAATTGTGTCGAAAGCCCATCCCACTAGAATGTCAAGTTACATAATTATTTAAGAAGAAATTGAATAAAGAAAAAAGAATCGAAAAGGGATACTTCGTTTTCTTTATTTTCTCTTTACACTTGTGTCATTTGCATATCAAGAAATAATCACAATTCTAGTGAAGTGAATAACGTTCTAGTTTATGGGCTTGTCCAGCTCATGTTTCAATTGTTTTGCTATTACTATTCTACTTAAATATATGTGTTCAGAATGACGTAATTCTACTTAGCAAACTACAAAATGTCCCCATCTTTTCCTTATTCACCCTCCCAAATTTCCAAGTCTACGGAGAAGAAGTGGATATTTTGGAGAAACAGTAAAATGTAGAGAGGCTAGTCGGTGAGAGAAAAATAAGTCTACAAAATGATTGAGAGAATATGGCATAGGGACTCCAAACCATCACTTGAAACTATGTCGTTTTAGCTTCATCAACGATGTTGTTTTTCAAGCAAGAAAGGGAATAAAAACTGAGGATAACCACATTTTACGTTAACGTGACAGCATAAAATGGCATAGGGACTCCAAACCATCACTTGAAACTATGTCGTTTTAGCTTCATCAACGATGTTGTTTTTCAAGCAAGAAAGGGAATAAAAACTGAGGATAACCACATTTTACGTTAACGTGACAGCATGAATAATAGTCAATACGAGCCTCTATTGATATACGTAAAAGTCTTATTTTACCTTTTTGAGGTGTACTTTTGCTAATTGTCTAGATTTTTTTTCCAAGCACTATAAGGAATATAAAAGGAAGAAAAAAAACATTGTGTCCAAATCTCATCCCAGCCAACTATCAAGTTACATATATACCTAAGAAGGAAATGAAGAAAGAAAAAAAGAAAAGAAAAGAAAAAGATTCCATGTTTTCTTGGGTTTCTCTTAACGATGCTGCTAGAAGTACAGGAGGAGTTTCACAGACACGTCAAAGGATTTTAAAATACGCTGACGTGGCAGTTGAAAAACAAAAAAATAACAATAACAATAAAAGCGTGAAAGGAGTTTGGTAGAACAATAACCTAAGTTTTCAAAATCACATCTACTTCTCTTCTCACCTTAACTCTGTCGTGGGAATTGGATACCATCACCGACGGGACGGCGACGATTATTGGTTTTCTATCTCCGGTCGTAGCATTCTGTTGAAATCGGCGAGAGACCATTCTTTGGAGTCGACCATTTTCGAAGTCGACCTCGAACACTGTCCTCCACTGGCGAGTGCGTGAAACCACCACTGAACAACACACCTCAGTGGGTAAGCAGTTAAGTATGGTTTTTCCCGGCTTTTACCCAAATATTTTTTTCCTAAGTGACTCGAAAATTTCGGTGGTCAATTGCTTTCATTTTCGAGTTTGAATCTCGTTTGACGGTGTAATTTGTGAGTTTGATTTTGTTGGCATCTGTTCAATTTTGTTCATTTATGAGTTCGATTTTGTTCAATTTGTTTATTACCGAGTTTTTTTTTTTCAGTTTTGTTTGAAATAAAATGCAAGCTATGGGTGAAGATTGGTTGAATCCAAAATTGGCTGAATGGCGGAGTTTTTGAACCTCGTGTAATGGAGGAGTTTGTTCTTAGTATGTAATGGAGGAGTTTGTTCTCTATTTGGTTGAATCCAAATTCGTGTTGTTTCACAGTTTGTTTGCTTTGTCATAGTTGTCTGTAGTTAGTGGAGTCAATAGGTGCTTCTCAGTTTGTTCTCAGTTTGTAATGGATGAGTTTGTTCTCAGTTTGGTTGAATCCAAATTCGTGTTGTTGCTCAAGATGAAAGGGGCGAATTTCGGAGTTTGCCACAGTTATAGAAGCACGACGCATTATTTCAAGGATTGTCCGAGAAAACTTTGATGCTCGTGGTGTCGACATGGAATTCAAAAGTGTTTTCAGGTTGAAAGGAACATCGGTAATAAGGGACGACTATTCAAAACTTGTAGTGACGACTGCGGCAACTTTGACTGGGAAAAAATGAAGAATCAATCAATGAATTGAGTACCGTTAATGAAGCAGTGAATGTTGTGGCGAATGAGGAAGTCAAAGATTTGCCCAGAATGTTTGACTCTCTTGCTCTAATAGCCGACAAACGAGACGTCTAGATCTCATTGAACGTGACATTTTGCAAGGAAAAAGGACGTGCGGAGTAGTATGGAAGATGAAATTTTTGTTTGCTGTCATGTTTAGTATTTAGTTGTTGAATATATGGTTACCAATCTTTGCGCACTGGTTTTACGATTTTAGTAATTGAAGAAATTCATTGTCTTTTCCATCTTGATATCTTTATTTATTTACAGAAAATGCAAAAAAATGCAACTGGGTATTCAATATATGAATAATGGAATGTGTTATAAATTCAGTAAATGATGCTAGCTCTCATGGTTTATTAACATGACATAAGAACCTGTCCACTTTCCATCAAAATAATCAGCACTGCACTTAAGAAACACAAAAAGATATGTCTTCCATCAAAAAACTCGTGTTCAGATACCATTGCAAGCCAGTAAGAGAGAAACTGAAGAACAAGTGCTTGAAGAGAAAAGAGATCATTTCACATTTTACAATTCCAATTTATTGAGATCTCTAAATACCCACAAATTTTTTTTGCACCAACTGTATATGAGTGAGTTTTTGGGCACCTACTATTTCTACAATACTGCAATTCTCAAGTGCAATTTCAAATGCTTTAGTTCCCATACATGGTAAATTTTGAAACATGAGGTTTTTACAATAGACTTCAAGCCCCAACACCTGACGCAAAAAATCAGCCCAAAAATTTCAAATTCTTTGTAATTAAAACCAATGCATAAATTATACAAAACACCCAAAATATGTGAATTGAAGATCTTGTATTGCTTCTAAATCCAAAAACCACCAGATTTCCACTCCCCAAAGAACCAGTACCACCCATTCAAACCCACTCCCCGCTGTCGTCAAAATGGAGTGTTGGCACCACCAGCAACCACATCTGACAACCACCAGCCACCAATATGCCAATCCCATTAAATAAGTGTAAATGGTCTACACTTGTTTATCCATTTTATCTTCTTACAGTGTAAATGGACAATCTTCAATTGCTCTTGTGCATATGGACAGCCAAACGACTTTAAAGAGTATAAAATCTTGAAGGCGAAGTCAATTTTCAATTCCTACTTGAACCTCGTGACTCATCCCTAAAATTTCCTCTGAAACACATATAATGTCACATTAAACCTTCCCAATGAACTTGTCCTGCACTTCCCTAAACTTTGAAATGGTGTACACTTTTTGAAATTGCTTTTCCATATCATAATTTGGTACGCACGGTACCATTTGCGACTATGATTTGAAATCATCCTGAAACTTCTTCTCTACTTTATTTCTCAGTGCTCTTTCGTATTGTTCGACAAATTGTTTCAAAGAGATCTTCGAATGCACATATCCGTCGAAGAATACATTCATACTCTCACTTCGTTGTGTTGTGGACATTCCGGCCCAGAATGTGGTTTTCAATAAGCACGGTACCCAACGGCATCTATTTTCAAACAATCCCGACAATCACTTATACAACTTGTACGTATTAAGCATTGCTCTCCAACTTTCATCGAATTCTTCAGCACTCTGTGAATCATATACTAATATGTGGATAGTCGAAAAGATCGAAGCCTTATCAACATGATAGCCAAATTTCTCAGGCAACTTCTTCAAGATATGCCATAAACACCACATATGCTTCGTGTGCGGAAATACAATTTGAATTGCATTCTGCATTGCCCTGTCTTGATCAGTAATTATCCCATGCGGTGCTCGACCATGCATGCACTGTAGCCATGTTTGGAAGAGCCAAACAAATGTACTGGTGTCCTCATTAGATACCAAGCCACAACCAAGCAATGTCGATTGCCTATGATGATTAACGCCAATAAATGGGGCAAACGAGATGTCATACTTATTGGTGAGGTACGTCGTATCAAAGGTAACAACATCACCGAACTCCTTGTACGCTTGCCTACACCTATTGTCCGTCCAAAATACATTCTTAAGTCGGGAGTCTTCGTCTAAATCCATACTGAAAAAAAATTAAGAGCATCGTGTTTGCATATTCGAAAAATATGATTGTATTGCAGCGACATCTCCTTTTCCGAGTCGTAATCGTCTAACTTGTTCAATATAATTTCGACGATCCCTTTCCACAAAAGTCATAGTCTCATAAGTACCTACTTCTACCACCGCAGAGTTGTAACTTTTGTGTAATGGAATTCCTGCCATATCATTCACTTCAAGCTTTAGTTTGACATTTGCAGCCAATTCTCGATTGCATCGATACAACCTTGATTTCGTAGGACTCGTTTCATGATTGTACTCCAGTTGGGATGTGTTTACTCTCCATTGTCCATTACTTTATAAAGACATCGAGATCCTTACTTTACAATCTGTTTGGCTTGTTGGTTGTTGTTTCAAAGAATTGCTTGAACCATAACTTCTTCTGCCCTCACGGCTACAAGTGAACGTTACGTATCTCATAACTCCACCAGCCCCTTTTTTCAAATTCCTCTTCCTGACTGGAAAACCCACTTGAAAAGCATATCACTTGTAGAAGTTGAGAATTTCTTTTTCATCATTGAACATCATACCCACCTCATGCACGTTCACATCATCTCCTCCCAACGCATCATTTCTAACTTCGTTCACATCGTTCATAACATTCTCATTCCCAGATTCGACCAATAAATCATTATGCTCATCTTCCATAGTTTCCATTCCTGCAATGAAATAATTGATAAGCATTACGGATGAACTAACAACATTCCAATAGGAAAGGAAAATTAGAGTACCGTAACACAAAAAAATCCAATAACAAGCTTCTAAATTTATGGTTCACTTGTAAATTAGATTGTAAGTTACACGATTGTAAATTAGATTGTAACTTACATGTTACAAGTTAGGTTAAAGTTAGGTAACTTACATTTACGCTTCTAAATCCAAGTTCAGTTGAAGTTACAAGTTATGGTTCACAATAAGGTTAATATCCTAAATAGTCACTAAACTTTCTCAAAAGTTTCTAGGAGGTCACCGAATTTCAAAATTTCCCTAATTAGTCACTGAACTTTGTAAAAAGTTCATAAGAGATCACCAAATTTCAAAACTTCCCTAAATAGTCATTGAACTTTACCAAAACTTTCATAAATATTCACTCAACTTTGCAAAAAATTCCTAAGGGGTCATTGAACCGTTTATGTATGGCGTCCAAATTTGCAAAGTTCGGTGACCTCTTGAGAATCTTTGACAAAGTTCAGTGACTATTTATGGAAGTTTTGAAATTCGGTGACCTCCTAAGAACTTTTTACAAAGTTCAGTGACTATTTAGGGAAGTTTTGAAGTTCAATGACCTCCTGTGAATTTTTGAAAAAATTTAGTGACTATCTAAGGTATTAACTCTTCACAACAAGCCCAACAAGCTTCTAAATCCATGATTGAAAAAATGTTACCTCTAATCTCTGTTGGCAAATTTCTGGTTTGCTTCCGATCCACAAAAAAGGGAGCTCGATGGAGGTGAATGTCGGGAATATTTGTGGGCTTCCAGTCCGAAAGTGGGGAGCTCGACGAAGGTGAATGGTGTGAATATTTGTGGGAGCTCGACGGAGGTGAGGCTTCGAGTCCAAAAATGGGAAAATCGACGGAGGTGAATGGTAGGTATTATTTTTCTAAAAATGAGGCGTGAAATTGTGGGAAATCCATATGTTTTCCCTCGCTTTCCATTCATTTCACTGTGCAGCCTAATTTTTTTACACATCATCACAATTCAAAACCCGATAACGTGCCTTTGAATTAGTCATGTACTCCCAGCATTATTCTTCTCTTAATACTTCATATATACCTAAGAAGGAAATGAAGAAAGGGAAAAAAAGAAGCGAAAAAGATTCTATGTTTTCTTGGGTTTCTCTTAATCCTTGTTGGACCAAGGGTTTTCTCTTCTATGGGTGGGGATGCAATGTCATAAGTGCACGGGAGAGGGAGAATGAGTCAGGTGAGGTCAAGATAAAGTAATCACGTATGTATTTTTAGGTAGGTGTTGTTTACCATGTGCACGAAGAATATGACATTTTTTGACAATGTTGAATTGACTTTTTATAAAAAAAAGTGATTTCTAACAAAGAAAGAAAAAAATCTTCTTTCAAAGGATGTTTGGTGGATATTAAAATTAGATTTTTAGTAAATTTTGATAAAAAAAAAATTTAAATACGTGATTGAAAAGTTGTGGGATCCATGAAAGATGTGGTTAATATTGATTGTTTGATTTTGATTTAAATTAAAATTAGAAACAAAACAGGGCTTAAATTTAGAACTTGTTCATAATTTATTTTTTGAGAGTTATTTTTAGAAAAAAAAAGAAATCATTTTTGGAAGTGTGAAGTTCAACTTCGTGCCACCCAATTTCGCAGAAAATCATGGCATGACTAGGACGGTCGTCATCTTCATAATCTCACCACCTTGTAATCCAAGCAAACCCTCTCTTCACTTCGGAAACCTCGAAAAGAACCCATTGGGTGCTTTCCCCTCCAACCATTTACAAAACGCCACGTCACAATTTTGGTTCAGATTTTCCATCACTTCACGAAAATACCCTAAAAGCCCTTTTTCTAGCCATCGCTTTAGCACATTCCTCCTTAGATGTGCAAATTTCAAACTCGCATCGCCGAACTTCTGAACCCACACAAATCCACCCACTTTCTCTCTCTATCTATATATACAGTGAAATCATATACTATCTGTATCTATATCTGTGTTGTTCTGGTGTTATTAGTTTGTTAGACGACGGCGTTTGAAGCTAGGGTTTTCGGTTTGAGGACTAGGGTTATGAAGGAACTAGTGGACGTACGATTCGGGTGGAATTGAGAGGTCAACGGTGTGAATTTCGTCTCCGGATGGAGGGAGGTAGCGTCTCTAGACTTACTTCTTCTGGTACTCTTCATTTCCTTCATTCACTTCGATAGAGTGTAAAACTCAGTTATTAGTTTGGGCCCTTTTTGTGTGTTTACTGAATGGCATACTTGTAATTTAGTAAGCTGATTTCAGATAGTATCTAAGAGATACTTTTTTCTCTTTCATTTACTTGATTTCCATTAATTGAAGTTTACAGAATTATTTCACTTTTGAGATTCTCTATCCCTTTTTGTCGCTGTTTTTCGTAGAATTTTTCAATTCTATTTAGCTGAGGCGTCTTGAAGTTAGAAGTTTAGTTTTGTTTGTATATTGGTGTCAAAGATGGTGAGTTGAGATTGAATGAAAAGTAGATGTATTGAGAATTTATGGTTCATTACCCCCCGTTCACCGCCTTCTTTTAGAAATAAATGTTCGTGCAATTTAGGTTTTTAGCAAGATGGTTTTTAACCTTCAGATGAATTAGGTTTTAGTTGTTCAGCGGTTATTGTTTTTAACCTTCAGTTGAGTTAAGGTTTTTCCTATGATGTTAATTTTCTGGTACCTTATGACAATATTTTTGCTATGCTTGTCTTTGATTAGTATCCTGAGGATTTCTGTTGTTTTGTTCTATGTTTGTTTGTGCTGGTTCATGGTGCTTGAATTTGGAATTTTATGTGAATTTTTAGATTATGGTAACACACTAGCATATTTGCAGGAGCTGTTTAATTTTAGTGAACATATGTACATGGGCCAGTGACTTGTAGAAGTTGAGAAGTATTTTTCTTTACTGCTTTTGTTAACTGAAAACGTGTTAGGATGATATGATCATGAGATGATAATTTTTATTTCACTAGACATTGCTATATATGCCTGAGTCTACATTTAAATATTCTTGGTCAAGTGGTGTTTAACAATTAACATAAAGTTAAACTTAACAATAGGAAAGAGGGGAAGGAAGGGTGTAGATTATGACTGAATTTATAAATATCTAAGAAGATGCTGAATAGAAGTGCAGTACATCTTTTGTGTTCTTCCGTGGTCTTTTCCTCTTTACACATTTATCATTCCAATAAATGTATTATCTAATGAACTGGAAGTTGTGTCTAGTCATGACTATATGGTGACTGGTGAGTATTTTGCAAAAAACTCACCTCTAGACGAAGTAAGTAAATTTATTGGAAATGAATTGAAGGTATTATATGTCAGTTGGAATTGGAAACTCTAATGGATACCTTAATTATTACATCCTTCTTGTGGGATCTCTTGACACTTGAATTGCATAATTTGGAGAGATACTTGGTTCTACTTTTGAGAACAGGATGTATACATCTATTGTTTAATAATTTTGCGCAGATGGTTATTTACCCTGCTCAGATGATACCATGGTAAGGTTGGCCATGGAATCTATGTAATATGAGTAAATTTCCCTCCTGTATTTCTGATCTCCCTTTCTCGCTGGATCTTTGCCTTTTAGGGAAATACAGATGGATTATAATGACAATGACTATGAAGGCCAGAATCTTCATTTAGCTGGTGAAGATAGCTCCAAAATATCTTCAGTTTTGTGCCCATATGCTCTTCCTAAGTTTGATTTTGATGAAAGTCTCCAGGGGCATTTAAGATTCGACAGTTTGGTTGAAAACGAAGTTTTTCTTGGAATTGCAAGTCAGGAAGACAATCAGTGGATTGAGGATTTTTCTCGGGGAAGCAGTGGAATTGAGTTCCACCCCAGTGCTGCAGAATCTTGTTCCTTGCCAAGGCGTAACAATGTCTGGTCCGAGGCAACATCGTCTGAATCTGTTGAAATGTTATTGAAGTCGGTTGGACAGGAAGAGATGGTCCCAGTTGAAGCTATAGTAGAGGAAACAGACCCAGGTGATCAATATTGTGGCAGGATGGAACCAATGGAAACTAACCTGAAGCAGGATGACAAAATTGTTGGCACCAAGGATCCCAATCAGACATTAACGCCAGGTGAACATCACAGAGATGCTTCTACGTTGAATCAGAGTGCAGGAGTCCTAGGTGTTCATGTGGAATGTTCCTTACCAGCTGAAGGGATGAAAGATACTGCCGATGATAGTTTAGAAGCTAATAGTGAGAACAGTAGTTTAGGTGAGACTAGGAAAAATTTGCGAAGTGATTCAGAGTGTATTAATGATGGTCAAGGGGAGCCCAGTACTTCTAGAAATAAAATGCAACAAAATGATAGTACAGAGAGCTCTTTGCAGAAAGTTACTGTGAGCGTTGGGGAGTTGAATGATTTGGACATGGTTTGTGATATTAAAACAGTGAGTTTGAGTGGTTTGGATAAAGATATTTGTAAGAGATCTGAGGTAGATAAGAAAGAGTTGAATACAGATGACGAAATATTGGGTGGAAGTGATGCTGAAACTGTTAACTCAAAGTTGAGTTCTGCTTTTGGGGTTGCATCAGAGATAGGAACTATAGAAGAGCGTGCAGTTGAAACCAGTAAACTTGGGTATCCATCTAGTGTTCTGGAGAAGGGAGATTCTTTGTTGCTGCCATTAGAACGGTGCAAGGAAGATAATGCTGACCCTGGGGATGGTAGCATATGTGCAGCTGTGGCCCTCTCTGCAGTCACAGAGGTCAAACAGCAGATCTCTGGTGAAAATAAGTTAGATGAAGGGTCATCTGTTTCCATTCAACCAGAAGGCTGTATTGAGCATACTACAGAAGGCAGAAAGGCTGATTCCCTTGAAATCTGCTCCAAATCTGAGCCGAAGAAGGCTTCTGCTATTCCACTGCCTTATGGACAGAGGAGTTCTATTGATAAAGAAGGTACTCATCACGGAAGTAACAAGCTGCTGGAGGCTTCACCTACCACTTTTGAGGTTTCCATGTTATCTGAGGTACAAGGCAATCCGTCTGAACAGGATAATGAAACCCTTGTTAATCCTGCAAACAAGCTTGATAATTTGACAGTTACATCCCTTGTTGGTGGATGTGTTGGGGAAAATCCAATTATTGAGAATATGAAAGATGCCAGTGATGTTTCTGGGATGCATACAGGGGACTTAAATGATGAAGATCATAATGGCTCGTCTGTTCTGTCTGGATCCATGCAAATCTATGGAGAAACCAATCCCTCTATGCAGGAAGATTCTCTCAAATGTGATCAGGTTCTTTCTGCAGGTCAAAAAGGAGATGGGAAGTCACATTTTGCTTGGAATGATATGGGTTGTGATGACAACGTCAAAGAGGTAGGATCCGCTATTCCAGGTGAGGGAGTTAAAGAAAATATTGGCTTGGTTCCTGGCTCAGCATCCAAAATCCACGTTGGGGAGCATCCAGGTATTATATACATGTGTTGTGCATCTTCCCTCCGAACCCCCACCAATCTTTCTTAGTTTTGATACATTTCAATTTGAATCTTTAATGCGTGTTCATCAAATCTCAAATTGTAATTTAAGATGGTCAAACACACTATTTATCAACACATTTTACGGACCTACAATTTGTTATCCACTCTATGTCCACATTTCGTGGGACCCGCTGCTTAAATTTTAGTTTAATCACTCTCAAATAATCACTCAATGTAATAAATTATCTTCTTACCCTGCATTGCATCAGTTCTGAACGCCGAGATGGAAGAAACAAACTTGGCATCACAGGTTGAGGATCGCAATGAAGAGCTTGAGTTGCCATTAAATGATGTGGAATCAGTGCACAAAGATGAGAGTGAAGAAACTGAATTGAAAGTCCCTGAAGAACCAAGGATGTCAATTTTGGAGGGGACCTTTGAAATGACAGATAAGCCAACCCTTGTTTCTGAACCTCAAAAGGCTTCCCCTTGTGACTCTGCTGTGGAAGTGGGATTTAAGACAGTTGATCAATCTATTTCTGTGATGGAGACTGCTGATTCTGCAACCTGTGATAAAGCCAGTCAAAAGTTATCTGAAAATTTGGAAGCATGTCCTGTGAATGAAATGATTGTACAAGAAGGTGATAGGGCTGAATCGGCACCTGTTGGGAAGCCAATGGACAATAAGATTGAAAGAAACAATGGAGCAACTTCTTTGATAGATGCAGGTGAATTAATACTTGCCTTCAGGAAATTATGTGGATCTGAAAGCATGCGTGGTTTGTGGATATAGATCCCTCTTTCTACACCTGGATCTTCTAGTTGTCATGTTCTGTCTCTTCCATTGACCCACCATAAGAGTGGATAAAATCTATTTTCTTTTTTACTAATTTTTGCTTATTTTCAATGCTAATGAATATACTCCGTTCCCCTGGTTTATTTTTGTAGTTATGACCAGTTGTTTGTCAGAGCTCTTTTTTTTTTTCTTTATGCACATGTCCATTTTTTTACAGTGAAAGTAATGTCAAATAATTTCCAAAATTTAAATTGTTCTGACTCCTGTTTCTCCATTTCAAACGTTCCCTTATAATTTGAGTTCCATCATATCATGTATTGCCTACACATTCTGATATTGACATTTACCATATTTTATAGATGATTATTTGTTGTTTTCAATGAAAAGATGATTGGAGAGAATGATTATGTGATGTATACGCCATTGTATATACATCAAGGTTGGTTAATGCCAAATATTTCAATAGTTTCCAGTCAGAAGCTCTTAATCGTGTGGTGTAGGCATTTCAGCAGTGCCAGATGCCTCGTCGTATAAGCAACACCGGGTGGCATGCTGAACTATTCTACCTGCTGAACCATGGAACCTTTACCTCTGGAAGCAAGGACCTGATAACCCCTAACCTTGACATGGCTTCCATACAAAATTAGCTACCAATATTGTGAATCATTGACGCATGCCTCTGATTTTATGACTTGGTACCGCTTCAACTGGCGACGGTGATTTTCAATTTGAAGTAACTGATGACTGGCTGAGCAGAGTTGGGATAGTTGTTGACGAGGATTTATTCTATCCAGAAGAAAATGGCATCATTTTTTGGCTTTTAATTTTGCAGCACATGTTTGAATTCTGTTTTCTGGTTGATATTTCTTATGTTTCTCAAAAAAAATTCTCTGTGGTCAAGTATGTAATCTGTTAATTGTGCCAGCTTAATTTTGAGTTACTTCTTTGCAAGCGAGCGTTTCCGTTGTTAAATCTTTCTGATATATCTTGAACTTTGCTGTTCATTTGATTGCAGTTACCGGTGGTTCTGTGGAAATTGATCAATCTAACCAGGTTTCTTCAGGTGGCATTAGTTGCCGTGAGCATGCACAAAGTGAAAGAGACGGACTGGAGAGCCTTCAAGGGAACGTGGCTGAGAATGTTCACAAATTTGAAGGCGAAATACATGCTCATCCAGGATCAAAAGATGTCTCCACTGAAGATGGGACCTTTACTTTTGATGTCAGACCACTAGCATCATGTCAATCAAAGGGAGAACCTGGCAAGAGTTCAAAATCATTTCCCAATATTCAAGCTCAGAAAATATCTCCGGTATTCCTTCTTTTTGCCATGGATTGAGAATTTCTTGATATTGCATGACTTTGTTTTGTTATTGTTGAAAATTCTTTTCTAACGATCTTCCAAATATCTAATGAAGGCTGTGGAGGGATCCCTTTCTACATCTAGTAACCGCCAAGTGGATGCTAAGGTAGTGCCAGAAATTTCTCTTGGAAATCCATTAGCACTTGATGTGAGGGCTACCCCTGCAGGTCTTAAAGGTCCCTCTGAACGTAAAGCAAGGCGTGGTAGTGGTAAATCTGTGAAAGAAAGTGGGAAAAAGGGAGTGAAGGAAACAATGCCACTGAAACAGAATGAGAGGGGGGACAAGTTACATGTGTCTTTGAGCCCGTCTGTGACAGGTCAACTCATGCAATTAGAAACTGGAAATGCTGAACGCAGCGCCACAAAGGCAAGTGGGATTGTCTCTGTTCCTACCTCGGACCTGCCAGATCTGAACACTTCTGCTCCTGCGTCTTCACTCTTTCATCAGCCTTTTACGGATTTACAGCAAGTTCAACTACGAGCACAGATCTTTGTTTATGGATCCCTTATGTGAGTTTTTATTTTTATATTTTCGTTTCACATGTTTTGGTTGAGTGCATGTTTCCTTTGTGATACCATTATATACTGATTCGTATGATCTAATCATCTGAACTCTAATCTTTCTAGTGTATAGACACTGGACAATGAATTCATGTGTACACATGGAAGATTGATATGGGAAGATTTTGATTGCTGTTAAATCTTTTATTGTTGAATATTTTGGGTTTCATTGATGTTCACTTGTCCTATCTTTTATTTAATTTTTTGGTTGGATTATGTTTTTAATGGGTGGTTGCAGCCAAGGAGCAGCACCTGATGAGGCTTGTATGGTGTCAGCCTTCGGTATGTCGGGTTCATTTGGTTTTGCTGCTTTTTGTTTCCTAGCTTAATACATGAACCCTGGCCATGGTAATATCTTTACTTTATCTTATAATGATAGATGGAGGGAGAAGCATTTGGGAGCATTCATGGCGTGCTTGTGTAGAAAGGATTCATAATCAAAAATCTCAGGGAAATATTTCTGAAACACCTGTACAATCACGTTCAGGTACCTCTTCCTCTTGAGTCTTATGTATTATCAAGTATAATTTACCATTGGTTAATTGTTTATCTGAATTGACATTTCAGGTGCTAAAGCTTCAGATCAAGCCAGTAAACAGGGTCTATCTCAAAGTAAAGTTACTACCTCATCTGCAGGTCGAACTAGTGGCAAGGCTTCCCTTTCACCGGCATTTAATCCCACGACCCCTCATTCATCACCCCTATGGAACATATCTACCCCAACAGGTGATGGTCTGCCATCTAGCAATGTGAGCAGATCTGCTATTTTTGATTATCAGGCTGTTTCTCCTTTGCATCCTTATCAGACTCCACCCATTCGGAGCTTTGTTTCACCTACCACTTCTTGGCCATCGCAAGCTCCCTTTCCTGGACCATGGATCGCTTCTTCACAAAGTTCTCCCTTTGATATCGGTCCTCAATATTCTGTATTTCCTGTCACTGAACCAGTAAAATTAACCCCAGTTAAAGAATTATCCGTGCCTAGTACTTCTGGTGCAAAGCATGCATCTCCCATTCCGGTTGCTCATTCCGGGGTTTCTAGTAGCTTAGCAGTGCCTTTTTCCCTGGTTGACATGAAAAAGGCTCCGGTATCATCAGGCCAGAATTCCACAGGTACAAAGACTCGAAAGAGGAAAAAGACTTCTGTTGCTGAGGATCTTGTACAGAGCTCTGCCGCAGCTACTCAGAGGGATCTAGTTTCTGCACCTGTATTAAATAGTCATTTGTCAAAGAAGGCTCCTGTAGTGGAAAATCTTAACCAATTCTCTCTGCTTGCCCGAAGTCAGGCAGAAACAGTGTCTGCTCTTAACGTCAGTAGTCATTATTCTACTTCTGTTACCATAACAACCCCGTCTACTTTCATGCCAAAAAGCAATGCCGATAAATTTTTGGTTGCTGCATCTCCGTCAATTTCTAGTGATAACCCAAGTAGGGGGGAGATAAATATGGATAAGAGGGTAATAAATCTGGAAGATTTTAACAAGGTTGAGGAGGCAAAGCTTCAAGCTGAGGTGGCTGCTGCCCACGCTGCCACTTCCATCAGTCACTGCCAAGATGTTTGGAGCCAGTTGGATAAGCTAAAGAATACTGGCTTGACGTCTGATGCTGAGGCTATGTTAGCTTCTGCTGCTGTTACCATAGCCGCTGCTGCTGCTGTCGCAAAGGCTGCAGCTGCAGCTGCTCAGATTGCTTCAAAAGCTGCAGTGCAAGCAAAACAAATGGCGGGTGATGCAGTGATCATGCATGGAACTGCTAATGCTACCAGAAACAATATTGTCTCTCTTCCCATGTTTGTAAATCTGGGGAATGCAACTCCTGCATCCATTTTGAAGGGTGGGGATGGAAATGGCGGTTCCAGTTCAATCATATCTGCAGCTAGGGAAGCTGCTAGGAAAAAGGTTGAGGTTGCTTCAGCTGCCACAAGGCATGCAGAAAATTTAGATGCAATTGTCAAGGCTGCAGAATTGGCAGCCGAAGCAGTATCACAAGCAGGCAAAGTTGTAGCTATGGGTGATCCTTTGCCTTTGATTGAATTAGCAGAAGCTGGTCCAGATGGTTATTGGAAGGTCTCGCGTGCACCTTCTTTGCAGGTTTCAGAACCAAATGACATGAATAGAAATGAATCTAACAACAATAATGTGAATCAACTTGAGGGACCGGACAAGGAAACAGTGGTTCAAAGAGCACTAACCAGAAATATAACTGATGATCGAATCATGGCAGAAGATAGTGTGATTGCCTCTGTCAAGCACAGGGAGAATAATTCAAAAGCTCAAAAGGACCGTCAAACGTCTGACTCTGCTAAAACCATTGGCATTGTTTCTGACTCAGATATTGAATCAAGATCTAAGTCTTCCATTAATGATCCAAATGGAAATACAGCAATCATAAGAGAAGGTTGCCTTGTTGAGGTTTGTGAATTTTTACATTCTTGAGTTTTTCATTTTAGATTGTGAATCATTATCTAATAGTTCTGCTGTTTTTCATTCAATTGCATTGTGTATATTGCTATCCTTTTTTTCGTGGGTTTAACTGCTTGCATTACAGGTTCTAAAAGATCGTGATGCTTTAAATAAAGTATGGTATTCAGCAAATGTATCGAGTTTGAAGGATGGAGAAGCCTTAGTTCATTACACCAAACTCCAATCTGACGAAGGTAAGTGACCAACTAGTTGTCTGTAGGAGTTTGCTGTGAACCACTAGTTCCATACAGAAGACAACCTAAGTTACTTAACTTCAGAGTTACTTTATGTAAACAGACCTTTTACCGTACTTTATTACCAACTGGAGAGGCAATTCCAACTAAGCTTCTGCAGCCACTCTTGCACTGAGGGTTTTTGATGTGAAAACTGATTAGATAATGTCAGGGTGTAAAGAAAACTGATAACTGTAGGGGAAAAAAATTCTAATTACAGGGGGTCTGATATTGTCTCTAAAACAAAGTATGTTATCTTAGTGGTTAGTGGTGCAATGCACGCACTAATGTGATCCGGCATGCTTTTATGTACATTTGTCTTATTCATAAGCTTTT
Source organism: Fraxinus quadrangulata (assembly GCA_903798255.1). Classification (NCBI taxonomy): domain Eukaryota; kingdom Viridiplantae; phylum Streptophyta; class Magnoliopsida; order Lamiales; family Oleaceae; genus Fraxinus; species Fraxinus quadrangulata. The sequence continues at coordinate 16,312 of CAIGRB010125584.1, read as the reverse complement.
TGATGTTTGTTATCCCAAATGATTCATGATGTGATCCTACGTTTAAGGGTCAGAAGAGCTGAAGGAGTGGGTACCACTGGAAGCAGAAGGTGATAAAGCACCGATAATACGCATTCCACATCCTATGACCTTTGTGCAACTTGAAAGGACAAGGAAGAGAAGCAGAGCAGCTTTCAAGGATTATGCTTGGTCTGTTGGAGATAGAGTCGATGCATGGGTGCAAGATTGGTAACTAGATGCATCTTTCCTATTTGCTTTATCTTGTTATCTCATTGATATTTGCTGACCTTTTGTTGTCTTCTGGATAATTGCTTAAATCTGGTGTTTGTTTTTATCATTTTTTTTTTTTTGTACAACCACCAGAGATGAAGCATCTATTAAGCCCCTGTTTGGGCTCCATTATATAAAAATTCATTTTTCTCTCATATTTTCAACCACATTCTCCAATAAAATAATATTACACATGAACCTAACACTTTTCCTTATTTTTTGACCACACATTCTTCTACAAATCACTATTTGAAATTACAATTTTCCCCAAAATTTGATTTTAATGGGAGTCCAAACAAGATAAAAAAAGGAGAAAGTACACAGCCCTAACCTTATGGAGGTGATTCGAGCCTGACCTCCAGTGGGCACAAACAACCAATCTTCTCCAATTACCCCACCCACCCCAAATCCCACGCACCTTCACTGGCGAACCCCGATTGCCACCCTCACTGCTCAATTGCCCACACCAACCCCATCCCCCACCCTCACGCTCAACCATCTTCTCCAAATACAACACCTCAATTTCTTCCAGGCTACCACATCAAGATAGAGATTCTGACCCAAGTGGCCACCCAATGCCCACCAAAGACCAACCACAGCCACATTTCACCACCAACCACGGTAGCCTCCTCCGCCTAACAGCCCCCAACCTCACTGCCACCAATGCTTCCATATTCACATGTTCAATAAATAGTACTGAATATGAACTCAAGAGTTCAGTGAGATTTGCTCCTGGCTCACGGATTAAGTTTACCCAGAAATTAAACAATTTGTATTTACATCTCGTCATCTTAGTAGGCTAATAGGAAGGACATCTGCATTGATGAAGCGCTAGCCGCTGCTGTGAAATTGTTGCCTGGGCATAGGGATGTTGATGGTGGTGGTTGCCTGGGCTTAGGGAGGGTGCTGGTTGTTGGTGGTGGTTGGGGGTTTTGAGCAGGGGTGGGTAAGGTTGGGAAAAATTTAGAGTTTTGTATTTGCTTTTTAACTTTTTTTTTTTTTTTTACTGTTCTTCATCATTTCTTTTACTTAGATTATATGTGACAAGACCATTTACCCTTAAAAAGTTGAGCATGTGATAGTCTGTGTGAATTTAACAGTCATATGGACTTTTTTTTATTCAGAAGACTTGAGCTGCAACATTACCTGAAGGTTAGAATGTTGCCAAACACAAGGGTTCAGGACCCATTAGCACTTTTCGAAAAGGTTTCCTGACTCTGCGATTTTCCCTTTTGTTTTTCAGTGGACCTTTTTGTCATTTCATATTTGTGTGCCTGCTTGCCTTTGCTAAATATATGTATGTATGCGTAACGTCCTACATGTTTGTGATGCCTCGGTATCAGTGTTCTAAAAGTGTAAAGCGTGGTTAGGTGTGGAGGTGAAGTTTTAAGCTTTCGAGTTTAAGCGAGCCTAGGCGGCTTAGGTGTAAAAAAATGTTCTTATTTTTAATATCATTTTAAATTTTTAATCATTTTATATATCATTTAATCATTAAAATAATACATATGAATTTATAAAATATTATATTTACATAATAGTTCCTACCACTAGTCAATTATACAATTTTCTAGTTTTCAAAATGCAAAAATTAGAATATTTTTCATAGTTTCAATTTTTAAATAGACAAGTTCTACTTAATAGATTTATAGGAATTTCATACATGCTTCTAGAATTTGCAACAAAATAACTAGTCTCGAGATCATAATTACATAATGTAGATATAGCTAGATAGTTTAAATCTTATTAAACTATTTAGATAAAGTCAATGTTAACACTTTTACAGAAAAAATCTTTTAAAAACTTGGAATGAAGTCAAATGAAAATTATTTTTTTTCAAAAATAAAGAAGTTTAATAAGCTAAAGTCAAATAAAAGACTTGAAAAAAAAAAAGAAAAAAACTAATAAAGCGCATCTAGGGAAGACGGAAGAGAGGAATAAATTCAGCCGTTTAGAAATTGAAAAAATGTGAGCTTGTGTATGTAATGGTTGGTAACATAGAGATCTGTTGTTATATTAAAAAAAATTATGTTTTTTGTTTTTACACGTGGGTACTTTTGCGTTGTACTAACTACAGACTTAAGTGATTTATCTCAAGTCTTGTAAAGCCTTTCTATCTGCAATATTTCTTGAGAAAGATTTTGCGCCAAAACGAATGAAGAGTAAGATGTTTTATTTTTGAAATGTACATAGAAAATGCCTTTGAGTTCACCTGACTCCACCAGGTCTGCCCTTTTCTTGTCTTTGAAATATTATTTACCTGGGTCTGTTATTAGAATGCTGTAAGAAATGTGTCTTCATCCAGTCCTTGACTATGGATGCTTCAAGATTTTTCTGATTTATCTTTTGTTTCTTTTGCTTAAAGCTTTATTTCGCTCTTCATGTATCTCATCTCATTTTTCATGTGTCTCAGCTGGCGTGAAGGCGTGATTACAGAGAAAGATGAAAAAGATGAAACCAGTTTAATTGTCAATTTCCCAGGTACTTTTGAATTTAACCGTCAAACGTTGTTGCAAGCTACTTTATTGGGTTGCTTTGAGAAGTAAAAACTTGGTTGTGGTTGTAGCTCAAGGAGAGATCTCTCTTACCAAAGCATGGAATCTCAGGCCGACTCTAATTTGGAGTGATGGACAATGGATTGAATGGTCCAGATTGAGACAAAATGGTTCTTCACAGGTCATACTTGCTCTCATGTATGTTATAGCATCTTATTTCATGAAAGTGTCCAAGTCACTTATATCGCTGTACATCCAATTTTCAGGGAGATACACCTCAGGAGAAAAGGTTAAAGCGAGGAAGCACTGCCATTGAATCGAAAGGGAAGGGGAAGAAGTCAAAAGACATTGAATTTGTAGAACTCGGGACGCAAGAAGAATCAAGACCGCTTCCATTATCTGCTAATGAGAAAGTCTTCAGTATTGGCACTACCAGGGATGTGGATAAGCTAGACACGACGAGAACAATGAGGTCTGGTTTGCAGACAGAAGGATCTAGAGTTATATTTGGCGTCCCTAAACCTGGAAAGAAGAGGAAGTTCATGGATGTTAGTAAGCATTTTGTTTCAGATAAGAGCACCAAGACTAACGTGCCTGGCGATTCCGTGAAGTTAGCTAATTATTTAATGCCTCAAGGATCAGGATCCCGCGGATGGAAAAATAGTTCTAAAATAGACTTGAAAGAGAAACAAGCAGCTGAATCTAAATCCAAAGTTCTCAATTCTGGAAAACCACCTATTCCAAGTAGGATGTTATCTCGTAAGGATGACTTGACCTACTCAAAAGATGAGAATGAATCAGGTGAGCAAAATCTGACTGCATTTGGATCCTTTTCTAATGTTAAAGAGGCAGCTGAAGGACCTGTTGTATTTTCTTCTCAAGTTTCCTCCCATGAGACTCGTAAGAGAGCACCAGCAGCAAACACGAAGTCTGACCAACCCAACAAAGGAAAACTCATTCCTACTGGTAGGAAGCCAGCAAATAATGATGCTAATGACAGCTCTGCTCCTGAAGAAGTTGAACCCCGTCGATCAAATCGCCGAATTCAACCAACATCAAGGGTAAGTTGTTCTGCTAATTATTTTTTATTATTATTTTTTCTTCTCCTTTTTTAATGAATTTTGTTATTGTGTTTTTCTGTGTTCTTGCTTAGAATCGAAAGGCTGTTGCGCTTAGAATCCAATTCCATATTGAATCAAGAAACCGTTACCATTCTAATGTTTGAATTTTGATTACGAACTTATACCTGCTGGATTACAATATACTGCGGGAAAATCGTTCTCAGCCTAAATCAAAGTTACACACACAAAAAAACTGTGCAGACAAATTGTAGAACATCAGAATATGTTGTAGACGACTACTGTATCATGGGATGAAATTTGCTATTATCATATTGTTGTTCAAGCTTCTACGCCTCAACATCCAGTTCTTTTCTGATTTCAGCTATTGGAAGGGCTGCAAAGCTCACTGATTACATCAAAGGTTCCAACTTCTTCCCAAGACAAGATTCACAGAAACATCAGCAAGGGCACATCTAGAAGGTAAGATCAGCAACTTTTCTCGACTCAAATTGCTTAATATCTTGTGAAGGATCACGAAGCTGACATCTGGCATGATCATGACAGGGAATAATGAATCCTGGATGACATGAGTGCTGTCAAAATGATCTCTGTGGCGTTGGATAGATCAAGTGTCGATTGCATGTGTTTTTAGTTTATTTATTATTATAGAGGTTGAATCTGGGAATGGAAATTCTCGCTTGTGTGTTCCTGCTGTAAAATTTAGGCACTAGATGTTTATAATGATTTAGTTGCTTACAGAATCAGAACGACTTTGTTTTTCAATTGGGATAGGCTGTATATGAAATTTCAATTTTAGTTTTGCAAGAAGCATTGAAGGACATCTATTTATAGGAAATCCTTAGATTTTGCAGTTTCATTTCATAATACTAGTTAGCTGTTTGTGTTGATTATGTAAAGTTAGAATTGAAGGGCTTTGAGCATGCTTTGATAAGCTTAAATAATTCTTGTAAGTTCGTTTTAAATTAAGTCATTTTTTTGTCCGTCGAAGTTCACTCGGCGTGGAAAGAGTTACTTTTGAAATAACTAACATTTTTTTACACACGAAAAATGGGACATACGCCCAAACATGTTTAGAAACATTAAGTTACATAAAAGTAACTTGATACTTTTTTAAGTTTAGCAAAACGCAGTGGGACCTCTTCAGTTTGTAGTTTAAATTATATTTATTTGTAGTGTTTTTTTCCAATGCTCGTGGAAATAATTCTAACAGAGCTTATGAATGATGATGAATTCCCTTTGCCTTGATAAATAGAAAGTGTTATTATCAGTTTTATTTCGTTCATAATATTTTGAACTACGGGTGCATTATGTGTTTTGCTATATCTATCTGACAGGCTACTATATTATGAATGATGCTACATTAAGAGTTACATAATGGTTTATGTACAGATGATGTGTCAAAAAAAGAGCGGATAATTTATTATTATTATTTTTTATTTTATTTGGTTGATGAAATTCTGATATATTAATATTTCATCACATTATGGGTAAATCATTATGTAAACTTATTATGTACATATAGCACAATTAATATATTATTGGTTGTGATTGCACCATATGCTGCACTTGTGAGAATCCAACGTGTTTGATACGTCATGATGTTCAATTCAGTGTATAAAATATGACATTTCTCATTGGGGAAACCAAGTATGACGTTGATTTGGAGCTGTGTTAAGTGTAGTTACCAGTTTAGCAATGGATGCTTTAGATAAGCCAATTTGAAAAGTAAAATTCATAGTTCTATATGGGTTACTGAAGCATTATTATAATAAAATGAACAAAGTTTGTGTGTTTATTTGCATCAAGCGTATAATCCATTGTTTTTGAGTATAATTTCAACGACATGATAGAACTCTAGCCCAGTCGGATCCGGTCGCTGCAAGATGGCTTATCTAGATCGAGTGGAAGGGCAGAAGTACAGTAACAATGTGAAGTACATCCTAATATTTAGTAGTAGAAGTTAAATCTCAATTAGGTTGTCACGGTATGAAGTTACGTAAGAAGGATCAAGTTGAACCAAAAAATAAATAAGGGCTTAACATTTTGAAATTATAAAAAAATGTTTTTATCTTGTACACCTAGAAATATATACACACAGAATTATATCCCCTTCACATGGAGGGGCCATGCATAATAAATCATAATTTAGAATAATGCTTATTATCATTATGATAATAGAATAACGATAATGTGACAGTTTATGAAGAATAATGTGATTGGACAATTTAATTTTTATGAGAGAGAGAAATGTGAAGAATAATGGATTGTCATATTATTAATATTCCATCATCACAATGATAAATAGTATTACTATATAATTTATTGTGTGGTTCCCCCCCATCCGAGGGGGGTGTAAACCTGGCTACACTTTTATGTACATGTAGCATCTCCCTTAATTTTCACTCCTCAATCCACTTGTCAAAATATGATAAATAACATTCCCTTAATTTATTGTGCGTGATTCCCATACATGTGAGAGGGTGTGAACCCGAGTATACTTTTATGTACATGTATCTCCCTTAATTTTCACTCCTCAATCCACTCGTCAAAATATGAGATGGAGCTAACGTATCAAGATTTGTTGATCAAGATGACGATGTTAACAATTTGTTAGTTTTAACTATACGCAATCAAATCTATTACACTCAAATGGAGTGCTACAATCGATGCTAAAATTAAGTTGCCGTCAAAAAATTTGTTTGGTAGAATTATTTTTATTTATTTATTTTATTATTTTTATAGATTTTGTGAAAAGTGATTATTTTGCAGAATGTATGATTTAAAAAGTAAGAAAAGTTACAAATTCACGAGTAAAATTATTTATTAAAAATATGTATAATTAACAATAAATTTGGGAAAAAGTGAGTTATTAAAAATGGGACCAAACAAGTGATGTGAACTTCTTCAATCCCTCAAAACCCTAGGTTCCAATTCCACTCTACCCCTGGCCCAAAATATCCGGTTTCATCACACCCTCGATCCATTTCCCCCATTCTCCATATTTTATTTTTTTGTCAGCAATGGCTTTGAGGTGCAGCCGAATCATTAACAGAGCTACCATTTCAACTCTCAGATCCGCCTTGAAGAAATCAAATTCCCCTTGTGCCACGACGTCGTTTCCTAAACCGTCCATTCCTTCAAAACCCGCCCCTTCAATATGGAGGTATGGCCCTATAATGAAGATTACGTTACTGTTATTTTTGTTGTGTGGTTGATTTTACGCGTGTATGGATTTGTTAGGTGTCCGGCCGAGTTGGGGTGCGTTGCGTCAATGCTGCCCCTGCATAGCGCAGTCGCTACGGCTAGGATGACCTCATGCCTGAGCTCAACATCGAGGAGTTGCAGGGCTCTTTCTCAGGGTACACTCTGCTGCATTTCTCCAGATCTCTAGTATGTGCCTGTATAATGTTACTTGTGAATTTCTCTGCATCAAATTCTGTTACCGTTTAGTACTTGGGAAATGTTAAGGTTAAACTGTTTAATATAAATTGTAAATTTCATTACTGTCTCCTTTGAAAATCATGAGTATTAATAAGTTTCGGTCTCTGTTTACAAATCATTATTTTTTGGGGATGCTGGAGTATAATCAAGTAGTTTATCCCGAGAAAACCAATATCTTGCCCTTAACTTTGTGTCCAAGTGCTCCATCGCACTTGAAATTCCATTTAAGTATTTTTCTAAGAATAGTTATGTGTCATCCATATGAGACCTGTTATGTCACTACTTACTGCTACTGATACTAATCTACTTCATGCACGACCTGCTGATTTTTCTTTAGTTTTAACTTGATAAATTGTTCTGCCTGGGATTTAATTGACACTCAATCCCAAGTAACTCTTCTGTGTTAATTTGATTCCTGGAAGGCCTAGATTAATCATGGTAGTCATTGACTGCACCTTTCATTTTCCAGGTTTTAGCACCTCAACAGACACTACTTTTTGTGAGTTCAAAATGTGTGTAGTTGGAGAAAGAGAGAGATTACTGATTTTAGGATGACAAGAATAGCTAGCAATCTTCTAAAACCTTTACATAAGCAGTGCAGTTTAAATTATACAAGAAGGTTAAACTTAAATGGTTTTGATTTTCCTCAATCCTGATATCAAAGTGCTTTTTGAAATGACTGTACCTCATTGTTGAGTAAGCTGGTTTTTCATTCTAGAAGCACACCATGACTTCTAGTTGCTTAATTGGTTTATTTTTTTAGTTATGGAATTGTTACCTTATCTCCTAATCAACGTCCTTAATGAAAAAATTAGGCATATGTTTTAGGGTAAAAGGTATTAAAGCTATCTGACTGGAATATTTGGTTGCTGCAGGCACATGAGTTTCCAAATGCTTGAAAGAAATACCAGAATTTTACAAGGTCTCTATAATGATTCAGTGTGTTATGCTCATGTATTAAAGCTTGGTTAAGAATCTTATGAAACCTAGTTTTGTACTCAAGTTTTGATGGATGCAGAGGACAATAAATGCTCATATTTCCTTTTGTATATTTAAGAAAATTTTTAACGCAAATAATTTGACTGCTTTTTGGTGGATTAATGAATTTCTGCAGTGATCTTTATTTAATGCTGATTTTCAATATTATATATGAAACGTAGCTTTTAATTTTCATGTCAGGCATAGCAACTTTGATGTATCTGATTAATGTTTTTGGATTTTTTTATTGTTAATGGACATGTGTTACTCTTCATTGACAATGAATTTGTTTGGTGACTAAATATTACAAAACTTCTAGAGAGAAGAATTCTCTGCAGCAAAATTGATTAACCAGGCTGAAAAATTATGGCAGCTTAGTCAAAATCAGTTTGTTATGAAACTTAAACCATGAAGTCTGTGTACCTTTTTTCTAACATGTAGTAGAGATTATTTAAAATAAATCCTTGTGATGATTTTTGTTTAGCATGCTTCAAAATCTTTAAGACTTGGTAGATAACCTTCTCTGAAGTAGTTCACCAACGTTTCTCCCTCATTCCTTTCTCAGGATGAGATTTATATATCCATCTAAAAATGGTCTAGGAAGAGAGAAAAGTGAGGCTATAATACGAGATTCAAAAGCATTTGAATATGGTAACAGCATTTCTTCTTGAGTGATTGTGCATACTGCATTAGTTTGAATTGTCTGGTGACAAACAGTTCTCCTTTTCCCCCAGATGAAATTGATGGAACGTGAAACACTTTTCCCAAGGTGGGGCTCCTTCATCTGCTTGGAAGTTAGTCTCAAGAATATTTATGCTACTTATATACTACGTATCACAAGATGAATCCAATATCAATGTGGCCGAATTAGCCTCTTCGATTTCTATTGACTACTTTAGCTGTTTGTACAATGACTTGGATGGAAAGTTAATAGACTGAGATCTTTTAAGAATCAAAGATTTGTATCTAGTTATTTCATTGAACTATTAATTGCATAAGGGTCAACTTTTTTTGATTATCTTCAAGCAGTTTTTTTCCTAGTATTGTTTTCTGATACAACTTTTTTGTTTCTTGAATTAGAGCTAGGCCTGTCAGTTCCAAGGTGACTTTGTTAGCTGACTCTCGGAGAGTTATCTTCATGTGAATGGAAAAAGGGAGGTTCTATTTATTCCTACTTATATCTTCAATTTCTTAAGCTTCGCTTGGAGTTTACGAAGCAGTAGAATTGAGTTTGATTATTGTATTAATAATGAACAAATTTTGTCTCATTTAAATTGCTAGAAGTGGCCTTCTTATCCATGTTCTGGAGGTTGCCTTATTGAGATTTTGCTTTTAGTTTAAATCGAAATTTATTTGGGCATATCCCTTGAAATTTTTTTGACCTTTTGACGATTTTCATCTGTAAATCAATTCTTCAGATTTGCGTTGATGAAAAATAATGATCAGTGACGTTGCTCAGTGAATGTGAAGTAGGCATTATCTCGAGAATACTGAGCCAAGCTAGTATTGCTTTGAATTCTCTTGTTAAGCACTCGTGTCAATTCCTTTCCTTAGTAATGTGCGATCTCTAGCCTGATCTAAAAATAGTGTTGTTTGCACTTAGAAGTCGGGGTTAAAAACGCACTTTATTGAAAAATGTAAAATAGATCAGAACGAATCTTGAGATAGGGAAGTAGGTGTGGGAGAGAAATTATTTGAATTTTTTCAAACTTAAATCACTGAGGCTTGTTTGATAGGCCCTTATTTTCCATGGAAGCTGGAATTGAAATTTCATTTCCTACTTTTGTTATGTTTGATAGCATTCATTTAATTGGTTTTCCATCTTTGCTAGTTTTATTGGTTTTAGTTGAATTGAAATTCCCACCTAAGGTGGGAACTGAAATTCCATCTTTTTTTTAAAAAAACAAATTTTATTCCCAATTATAAAAAATTATCCATTTAATTAACAAATTTTATGTAAAATAAAGTTAAACGAACACGAAAAAAATTTCAATTTTTTTTTTGGTAATCCAAACAAATTATATCTCTAATTATAAGAAATTATATCTCTTTAATTGACAATTTTCATAAAAAAAGTCAAACGAATACTAAAAAATAGAAAATTTCAATATTTTTTAGTAGGAAAATTATATCAATCAAACACAATTAATTGACAATTCTTAGTAAAATAAATTTTAGGCAATTTAATTCCCTGCAATTCGTTTTCTTTTCACCCAAATTTCATTTTTGAATCAAACGGGTTCTAATAATCAGAAATCCGTGTATATAGTCAGCTCTCTCTCTATATCTAAGGCAGGTTATGGGAATTGGGATGCAAGTAGACGCAACAGCTGGCAGAAAGTGTAGGTCGTCATCTTCCAAGTTTTGAGGAATTCATGGAGGTTTCTATGCAGAAAATTATGAAGAAAACCAAGTAAAAGTCTCACATGAAGACTTGGAGGAGCACTCTATAGTCTAGACTTAAGAAACTTGAAGAGTATTTGTAGGAAGCTGTTAGAATATTCGTATGTTGGAGTGATTTTTGGAGAAATAACGTATGTGCGCGGGGAGTGGGTGAGCGGGGTGGGGTGGGGTGGCTCATAAAAAAGCACGAAGTATTTATAACATTAATACAAAATAAAACATCAGACAAAATGTAATATTGTATATAGCTTTCGTTTGGCAAAATATGTGGATAGTAATAAGTAGTAATTATGAATGTGTTGGAGGATGTGTATGGTCACTATTCTCGACCTAGTGGTGTCGATCCTTGTTACTCATAACATTATATCAGTAGTCATGACCAAAAATAACGAGGCTGAGGAGGAGCGGGAGGGAAAGAATGGATGGTGGCTATAGAAGTAGAGGCTGAGAAAGAATATAATGTTGTTGTAAAGAAGGTGAAATTCTGATAACAGAAAAGTGTGTAGCACGCATCCAACATTCGTATGCATGAAAGATGTATAACATATATTTGGAATTTGGTTCTTCTCCAGTGGTCTATAGTTAGTAAACTAAAATAATACATAAATGACATATTTGATACATTAAATAAAATAAAAAAGGATATATATTGTGTTGTCTTATTTATTATTTAATATAGGCTATTGGCATGCCCAAAAGGATAATTTAATATAAAATTATGTTGGCAAATTTGTTCATTTCTGATAGAATATTTGAAATAAATAAAGAAAAAATATCATGTAATAGTAATTTGAGTAAAGCTGATTTATTTATAAGTAAATTTTAGGCTTTTTTTTTCCCTTCCTATAGTTGCTTTCGTTGTTGTTATTATTATTTTAGGACAAAAACTTGCTATTGAAAAGAGCTAATGCCCTATTTGATATGGAAAAATTTTCATGGAAGAAAGATTGTTTTCCATTTTCCAAGTTTTGGCTCGTTTGATTGCAAAGTTTTCCCTAGAATTGTTTTTCACGGTTTCCACTCACACGTGCACAATTTTTTTATTTTTGTGGAATTCATTTTCTCATTATTTGTGTGGGAAATGATTATCCAACTTGCAATTTTTATTTTTTATTTTTATTTTGCAATTGGAAAAAATTCTAGCCACAATGGTAAAAAAATTTATTACATTTATTGACAATTTTCATGCAAAACAAAACCAAACGAATGGTATTCGGTATGATAATTTTATTATTGCAATTGGAACAAATTCTAGACCCAATGATAAAAAAATTATGAGTTTAATGAACAACTTCCATGAAAAATAAAGCCAAACGGATACCAAACTTTCAATATTTTTCAGGTAAAAAATTATATCAATCAAACACAATTAATTACAATTCACAGTAAAACAAATTTTAGGCAATTTAATTTCCTGTAATTAATTTTCTTTCCACCCAAATTCCACATTTGCAATCAAACGGACCCTAATTTCTTGGCCGTCGTAGTCAAGGAATGATCTTTTTTTTTTCGAGTTTTGCTATGTTAACACAAGGGTTTGTTAGCCCAATAATAACTAACTAAGAGGGGGTGAATTGGTTTTTGAAATTTTTTCGACAATTAGTCTCAAAACTATTCAATACACAAGAAACAAATACAAAGTGTAATAAAAGAGATAATTATGCAAATTCGATAACTTAATTCAAGTATAGATATAACACTATATAAATGAAAATGTAAAGTAAAGTGTAATGAAGTAAAGATAACAAGTGAATTTAATGAGGTTCGATCCAATACAATGATCTACTTCTCCATTACCAAACTCTCAATCACGAGCAATGTCAAATGCACTATAATGGTAACTTAAATACAATGAGTACCGATCATTAAGTGACTTACAACAAGGAGCACTTATCTTTAGGTGACTTAAAAGAAGGAGTACTTATCCTTAAGTGACTTACAATAAGGAGCACTTATTCTTAGGTGACTTACAATAAGGAGCACCTATCCTTAACAACAATCGAGTTTTACAAGGCTCTCGAAACCACCAAAATAGAAATGATAATTTTACAATTTGAAAGAACTCTCTTAACAAATGATATAATCAAGTTAAATATTAGAGAGTTTGGATAACACTTCAATATATAGCAAATAGTAAAGCTCAAGTGTTAATATTGTAAACTTTGATGAATGATGGATAATGAAATAATTTGTATATTTGTATCAAAATTTTCAACCAATGATCTCTCTTAACAAATAATACAATTTAAGTATGAAGAGAGATTTACACTTCAATCTAAGTGTTGGCAAAGAAAATTTCTATCAAGAATAAAGAATAGATGAGATTGAAAAGTTTTCTTGCAAAATAGGATTCTTGATGAAATAGTTAAAAATTAGTTTGATCAATCAAGAAATTCTTTTGTAATAAATGAAATAGAATGTAGAATCAAGTAAACTCAATGATTTTCAATAAATAAGCTCTCTTAAATTCTCTTGTAAGTTGTTGGAATTGAATGCAAAAAATGGATATTTATAGAGCAAAATAGACACACTCAGTCACTTTCAGTTGACCAACTTCGGTTGACCGAAAGTATGAATATAGCCGTTGTAGAAATCAAACCGTTGGAGTTTCGGTTGATCGGTAGAGTTTTGGTCGATCGGTAATGGCCTTTTGAAATCCGGTAAGCATAACGTAAAAATTGGTAAGCTGCAAATCCCGCGAGCAACATTTTAGTCGACCGATATATTTCAGTCGACCAGAGTGTTAAATCCGGTGAGATGCAATTCCGATAATTAGTGTA
>CAIGRB010125579.1:12892-53144 GCA_903798255.1 Fraxinus quadrangulata | reverse complement strand
GCGATTTTTGGTAGCATCATATATCATTTTCATTATGTGCTCACGCATGCTCTTGCACTCTCTTTTGCACAAATATGGCACGTGCATTCGTGCACATACGGGCTCGTACACTCTTTTGCACAAATTCGGCACACGTGCACTCCTTTACATACACATGCTCTCAGTCTCATTCTCTTGCTCAAATATGACGTTAGAGTCTCTATTGCACAAATATGGCAAGTGTATGGGCACATACGCAGTGCTCAAACACATTCACTCTTTTTCACAAACACGGTACACCTGCACTCTTCGGTACACACATACTCTCACTCTCTTACTCAAGTATGACACTGCATGCACGTAGTCTCTTGTGCACGAGTATGTCACATGCATCTATGTTCACACTCACTCTTTTGAACAAATACGGCACACATGGACTCTTCCACACACGAGCTCACAGTCTCACTTTTGTGCACTAATATGATGCACGCATGTAGAGTCTCTTGCACGCGCATTTTCCGAGTTCTTTGTGTTCATTTTGCATTACATACAACTATTGCTTCGAAACTTACAATAGAAAGATGAACGAACCAATTGTTATCTGTGGTACATTCTCTCTTAGCTAGATGCATGATATGCAAGCTTTGAATGTGTATAATCTCCATTTGCAAAGTACTTAACACTTCGGATAATGAAGTGATTAACTAAATTATTTGATAAAAAGGTTGATGCCCCTTACTTAAAAATTACAACTATAAAATTAATATAATAACTAAATAATTTTTTTTTTTCTTGCTCAACCACTGGTTTTTAAGCTGTCATTATTACTCTTAATTAATTGCAGTCATTTACTTCAATTATTTAGCTTCGTGATGGTAAAAGATTAAAAAAGGATTTGCTGCAGAGGTCATACTGCTATTTCAGAATAAATTTTGTACAAAAATAATATATTATCGACAAGAAAATTAAATACAGGCATATGGATCAGGGATGCCTGGGATCGCACGTTTTGTGCTACCTAATTGCCTCTCTTGAAATTTAGTACCTCTCTCTCCAAAATGACTACGCAGTGGATAAAATGATCAGGGAGCGTCTTGGAAATATAAAATGATTAGTTACTTTCTGTTAAATTGTAAAATTTAATTATTATCACTCTACGGAGTTCGTAGGCGAATCAATCTTTACGGTAAGATCACCACAGGAGCTAGAAGGGAGGCAGAAAGTCCCCTTCTGAAGGGTGTGGGCGATGGAGACCGTAAATTAAAACTTTCATTAGGATAGTTCAGAAATTTCATACTTATAAATAGGTTCGTAATTAGAGTTTTATATCATCATAAAGAAGAAATAGGTTAGAAAAAATAGTGTTAAATTTATTTTCGTCATAATGAATTATTGTGACGGTGAATGAGGACGTGGTCTCAAATTGTGATGAACTTTTATTAATCTTGCGTATTTGTTGTATCTTTATTTTTCGCTGTAACTTTATTATTCTTGATGATATAAAATTACAGATTCTAATTTTCAACACTTTCTTCCAAAGTGTGACAATTAGACCTCACTCAACTCGTTCTCTGTATAGAATAGAATTAGTGTCCCATGGTGTGCATGAAAGTAAGCACTATAATTACTGACTCCTACCCTCATTTAAATTTCTGAGTCTCTTTTTCGAAAATCAATGAGTGAAGGTACAATTGAATTCAGTGCAGAAAGATATGCTACAAAACCCTAACAGATTTCAGTGAAGGTAGCTGAAAACAGTGAAAAATTAATGGGTCGTTCTCTTCGTATTTTAATTTTGAATTTTGAATTTTGAATTTATTTTGAGTTTTGTATTTTGAGAGAGAGTTATTTTACTTATATAACAAAGCAAAAGCGGCTGTCATGGTTAAGGCATTGAGATTCCACGTTGCTCATCTAGCCACTTTCCAATTTATTTGAAATTTTTTGTACTAGGCATATTTTAAAAAAATCCTTTGTATTGAATTACGGTGAAACGAAATCAAACTCGTGACTTGCAAAAAATTCGTGACTCTCCTAACTAAGTTATCCCTCTATTGGCAAAATCTAGTCGTTTTGAAGTTTTGACTTTGTTTTAACAGAAAATAACTTTTTGACGTTTTCTGTTTTCTTTGTAAATTTTGAACTCGTTTTTAAAAATTCGTTTCTGAAAATATACAAGTAAACGTGTTTTTAGTGTTTTCGAAAATTGGAAATTTTTTGAAAACAGTTAATAGAACAAGTCCTAATACATTGGTATTCACTGTTCATTTTTCAATAACATTCTCTGTAAAACAAATCAAGCATGCCTAGTGTGCATCAAGTTTTACAGTCCACTACATGTCAAGCTATCATTTGATAGTTTAAAAAAATAATTTTTTTATTAATCAAATATTTCCAACAAAGATAATGTCAAGACGTGGAAATCGAAACAAAATTCACCACAAACTGCAGATGAATTATGCTAAGTTGCCACGGAGGGTTTGACACCCTCTCTGACAGCCCTCTCACATTAGGAAGGGGGAGGGGGGGAGGGGGAATTTTGTCTTTTTTTATTCATATGGGTCTCGTGTGGGTCCCATTAAATGTGAATGAATGTCAACCAGCATGTCAAATTTCTTCTGGCAAGGAGGTTTAATTCAATGCAAATACTCAACCCTGGCTGTCCTTCGCTGAAAACTGTGTGCCCTCTTTCAGTCTGTACATTAAAAACTTTATCAAACATGAGGAAATCAAAAGCATCCTGAGGAGATTCTATTAATTCACTAAAATATTTAGATTCTTGACAACTTAATTTGTGAAAAAATAAGATCAGAACGAATTGGCTTGCTTCACAAGATGACTTGACATACAGATAGATCTTGTCGACTTGTCAATTTAACTTACTAGTCGATGCTTGATCGGCCTAGTGCAATAAAAACTAACAAAATATTGAAACAAGAACATAAGCTTTCATTTTTTATTTTTCAATTGTGTTTTCATTTTAAATCGTATTAAATCTCATAAAATAAAAATAAAAATTACATCTAACCAACCCAAACCAACTTGAAATATTGGCCAGTCTTAGGGCCAATTCGGGGACATTTCATGTCCTTTTTTTCCAAGCTCAAAGCAATGTCTTATCAAATAGGAAAACTGAAGGAACTCGAACACCAACCACATATTCAATATTCGCGATGTTATAATTTTGAACAATATCTATACTGTTCATTACAAGTATATTTTGGTCAAACCCCATTCTCTTGGTAATGTGAAGAAAAATTCGATCGACCATGCCGGTGAATCATGCAGTGCACTAAAGCCACAAAATGTGGCATTCTTGCACACCTAGATGAGGTTATCGGTATGGTCAAATGCAATAATTCATAACAAAATTTCAATGAACAACTGGAATTTTGTCCATGAAATAAAGGGTACTTCCAACCGACATGTACGTATAGGTAGCTCAATTTGAAATAAATGCTTTAACAATGATAAGTCTTCATTTGGGTGGACATGATTCCATTTTCTTTTGATTCCAAAAAAATTGAATCACAACATAAACCAATGATTTTTTTGATAATGAAACCAAATGATTTTTTTTTTAAAGAAATGAAACGAAATCGAAACCGAAGCAACGATTTAGTTTGATTTCATTACTTATTGACAGAAAAAAAAAAACATTTGAGGATGAAGAATAGAAGATTGATGCTTCTATTTCAGAAATACATGTGACGATGGTATTTGAACGAGACTGTAAATAATAATTGTTGATCTATATTTGAGAGTCGATGTATAAATTGAAAATGAGAGAAAATGATAAACGAATTAGAGTCTAATCTCCAAAATGAATTAGGGTCTCCATTCTACACATTGAAAAAAGAGAAATTAAAAGAACATAATATTTTTGTCTTGATTTTCAATTGAATTTTGATTTTTTAATGTGAATTGCAATTCACTAATTTTTAAATATATATAAAATAATAAAAATTTAACTATTGAGTTTGGTTATTGGTTCTAGAACTAGAATTGAATCAAAATCAGAACTAAATGGTTCTCAGTTCTAAGAATTAGAACCATTAATTTTTTTTTTTTTTTTTGTAAAATCGAATTAAACTGCTCAATTTGGTTTGGTTTGGTCATTTTGTCCACCCTTATTCTTCATTCTCATCTCCTTCTTTGGAATTTGCAACTTAATTCAAGAGTAATGCTATTCATGCACGTCCAATGTCTAAAAATGAATCCAAAGGTAATTAGATAGCATGACAGTGGAGTCAAATATCGATGATTATCTAGACTCTGGATAAATAGCATTCAAATAACTTCTTTTGATCCATTTTTTGAAAAAATCACCAATGTAGGATAGAATACCGGTATTCATTATTATTAGTAAAGATCATCATTGATTCAGGTGGTATAAAGCCCCATAATTCATTATTTAATAGAGTAGTTACTTCGTTGGATATGTATGGTAGAACTGATTGAAAGTATGATCAATGAGATTTTAATTTTCCATGCAACTCAAAGAGCAAATAAGAAAAGCAGAAAATCTTTGAATTACAGGACTGGGTTCAAGAAATTGCCAGATTTTGGCAAATTAAACTTCAAATAGGACATTAGAAGCTATGCTCTACTTTTTCTGAATCCATTTTTTTCCTGATTAATTCAAAAGAAACACTGCAAAATTCGACAAGTTAGGAATAATTTGTTTTAGAAAATTAATTAAACTAAAGAAAAAGAGAAATTTCTCTAAATTGATCTTCCAAGAATACCCTCCATAGCTAAATAAGCTGCCGAAAATCAGGCCCGATAGGTTGATGAATCAAGTAATCATCGCCATTGGATACATCGAACATCATGTTCGGATGAAGAAATTGTTGCTGCTGGGCTCTAACCGTCTCCTTTTGCCGACGCAGTTCTAAAACTTTTCTGTGAGAATTGGAATGTTTAGTAAGCACGAAAGTCGGGCTTGCTGCCGGCCTGTACTCGGGAACGAGTCGACCTGACTTGTAACGCACACCACATGCATTACAAAGCGTTTTAGGCCCCATGGGCCCGGTACGCCATTGGGGCGTCTTATCCGTTGCACAGTGCAGGCACTTCCGCCCCTCGCCACCATTCATGGTGGCTGCATTATCTGAACCCTCCTTCTTTTGCGGCACTTTCACAAGCTTCTTCCCGGAGCTTGGGACTGCGTCAGACTCCGATGAGGATGAGACTGCAGGCTGCGTTTTGACGGCGGCCGGGGTTGGGGACACCACAGAGAGACGGGATTTCCAGTTTCCAGGGGCGGTGCGTGACCGCTTGCTGCGTGCCTTGGCTGGGACCGACATATCGGGGCCGAGCATTCTGGCATTTCTGGTGGTTTCCGGCTGGAATTGGTATGGGTGAGTTCCTGAAACTTCATCAGCAGGGGCCTCCATTCCTTGTATCAGCTGCAGTTTCTGCAAATCCTCACTTGAAAATGATTCCTCCACAAAATTCGATAGCCATTCCAATTCAGCCAAATCATCACACTGTATATTTTCCATGCAAGAATTGTTTTATTAATTAAAAGATTAATACAATTTAGACAATTTGCATGAATTTCAAACATATTACCGGCACGTAAAGTTCACTGGAGAACTGGCCATCGGCGAAACTCCGGCAGCCACCAATATTATCACCGGCGAAATGAGTTTCAGCTCTTCTTCCAGAGAAGGATGAATTGCATGAGGTGTCTACCACCGTGACAGTGGAGGAGTCGGTCGAGATTCCGGTCATCACTGCCTCGAATGGGCCATCCGTTACCATTCCATCCTCATTCGGGAAGTCTAAAAGGTCCTCAATGATGAAATGATCACCATTTTTCACGTCGGAAAGACGTTTTTCCGGCGTCAATTGAGGATTACAGTAACCTCCCTGGAAGAATTCTGGATTTTCCATTGAATTTTCTTGAATTCACAAGGTCTGAACAAGAGAATAAAATTAATGAAATGGACTAGTATGTATATGTATATGTGCGTATAGAGAGAGGGAGTTAGGAGTGAAAATTTTGGAGGAGAGAGAGAGAGAGGTGGGGAAGAAGTGAGGAGAGGGGTTTATTTGCGTTTGAAGGGGGCAGTCGGATAGCTAAAAAAATGGATTTTGACGAGGAAAAAATATGGCTTTAAAAAAAGGTAAAGATTTGGTAGTTTTAAAATTTTAAAAATATAAAAAATATGGGATAATTCATTCCAAAATTACTAAATTATCCCCTCTTTTATGGTATACATTGGTATAATTTGTTGGTCCACACGTGAGGTGTGATGTCGGGGATGAATAGGAGTGGCCTTTACTTAAGAAGTATGTCATCTCAAGAGACACTTTATGGGATAAGATGGAAAAATTCACTGTAAAAAGTACAATGGCATACAAGTAGGAATTAGGGATTGTAGCTTTTGTATGAAAACATAAAATCATAGTATTAGTTTGACATTGATCATATTAACGTCGAATAAACGAAGAGCGCAAATTACGTCGTGAAATTGATGAAAAATAAGTACAATGGCATACAAGTAGGAATTAGGGATCGTAGCTTTTGTATGAAAACATAAAATCATAGTAGTAGTTAGACATTGATCACATTAACGTTGAGTAAGCGAAGAATGCAAATTATCCCACGAAATGTGTGAAAACTTTTTATTCTCCGTAAAAAGTACAATGGCATACAATTAGGAATTAGGGATCTTATCTTTTGTATGAAAACATAAAGTCATAGTAGTAGTAGTAGTAGTAAGACATCGATTACATTAACGTCGAATAAGCGAAGAGCGCAAATTGTCGCAATGAAATGTGCGGAATATTTTTATTCTCGTTGAGTACTTCAAAGATGTAATTCACTTTATTTATATGTGTTTGTATTGAACTAGACTGCACGAATAATAAGAAAAATATAATATTTGTAATTTTTTATTAATGTTAATTTTTTTCGATTCAAAAAATGCTTATTTCTCTCATAAAATTTAACATAATTAAAACAGATTAAGGGCATATTTGGAATTTTCACGAAATATAAATAGGATAAAACATCATAAATATTGTCCAATACAATTTATCTTTCCTAATGAACCGATCAAATCGGTTGAAATGTTCAAATCAGTTGTTAGTCCAATAATATTAATTCAATTGATAATTTTTTTTTCCAATGATGAAGAACCTATTATATCACCCAAAATAAATAAAAATAAGTCTTACATTTTATCTACCTAGGTCCAAACCTTTTGTGCAAATAAATAAAGCAACAACCATATAATCATGTAAAGGTTGCTTATAAGTTACAATCGGATGCGGGTTCGAGAGGAAAACACAAATTAACGAAAAAATGATCCACGATATGAAGAACTTAATTTACTTCTAAAAAGTACTTAATTTTATTAAACTCTCTAAAACAATTTAACGATTCCTCGAATTCGAAAAAGTAATAATGGAAATGGTTAATGAAGATTGAGAGGTACAATTTTTATTTGTTTAGATGGTCATAAAATTATTCTTGACTTTAACTTTTGAAAAAAAAAAATTAAGTTAATTAATCTTCAAATTCAACTCCTTTGGAACCGATCTTGCAGGTTTGTCGCTGCGGCTCGTGCATTAGCATCCAAGTTTACAGCCCGATTCCTCTGCTTTAACATCGGAACTCGTGCTTAAAATATTATATTTTATTTTTAAATTATTAAATTTCTGATTTTCAGCCTTATTTTATTCCTTTTAACGTATTTTTAACCTTTTGCTTATTTTATTATGTATTTCAGATTTCAGACGGTCCCCACTAACAAGCACGAAGTTTACAACTAAGTAGATGGAAATCGACGGCTTGAAATCCTCCACGTGTCAATATGTGACGAGATCTTTGGTGCGTTTGTTTTCAGAATTTACCGTCGCGGATTCGAGCAAGCAGTGAACACGTGTCAACTGTGGATTAGCAATGACGTTGTAGTGGGGCCTACTTAAATTAACACCGATCCCTACGCTGAGGAATGGATAAGAGTGTTACCGCTGTCATTTATTGACAAAACTTTTTGTCCTTTTAAGAATTAACCCACCTAATTGTTTATTACCTGAAGCAATGTCCAAATAGCACATGACAGAGTGAAGAGTGTGTCAGCTAAGCATGTGAGTACCCAAGCCAAAAGGGTCAGTAGTCAATGCCACGTGGCAAGAATCTAAGAGGGTTTCACCTTTCCATGATGCCTCCAACGATATTTTAGCTTCACGGCGACGTGTGAGCACGTGCGTCTAAATGCATTTCAGGGGTGGGGTCAACCACGTGACATGTCACGTGGAAGGGACATCACTCTCTCCGCTTTTGCTTTAGGAGTGGGCTGCTTGTCATAACCCATGTAGTTCTATAAGAATAAATAATTAAAGTGGAAAAATTAAAGTGGAAATAAGATTGTGCTTTCAATGTCTCTTCGAAATTTGGTAAAACATAAACAAGTTAGAAAGATGTAGGAATCTACTAAAATTAACACAATTTGCTCTTCCTAAAAATTGAAAATAGGGTACGAGAAACTATGAAAATTTATGCATTAGTAATCTCATGAAAGTATGAAATTCACGACCTAGGTGAATACAACGAATTGTTAGGCCACTTTGCGATTAAGTTCAAATATATTTTACATTAAATCAACTTAGTAGAAAACGAAACATGTGGAAGGTATTCGCTAGAACTATTATAATCGAAAAATTGTTTTCGAATATCTACTCGGACATAGGCTGTATTACTAATTTTATTTGTAATTCTAACACGTCTTCCATTTTCATAAACGAATAACAATGAGATTGGAACGTGTAATCTTTGTTTTTTTACTATTATATTGAACTATATCGACAAAACAATATAGTCCTTATTTGTGACCTATTACTTTCAAAATACATTTTTATCTTTCATTTTCAATCGCACATTTTTCAATAAAATAATAATACATACAAACTCGAAAGTTTTCCTCATTTTTTAACCACACATTTTATAACAAAATACTATTCCAAAATACATTTTGTACAAAAAATGGGGCTCAAGAGGCACACAATATTATTTATTTAATCTTCGTCCTCAACAATTATAGTAAATTGGAATGGTCTCAAGTTCCTTTACTTTTTCCTAGATTCTTATGTATTATTTGAGAACGAAAAGTGAATATCTTGATACTTCATAGTTCATAAAAAATTGAGCAGAAAACTCTCTTTAGATTTTTTCTGTTCCGAGTTTTAGAGCCTTAGAAATATTACTTTGAGGAGTAGTAGAAGATTATAGACCTTAGAATAAGGTTTAGATTCTTTACAATAGAAGAGTAAATCGTAATTTCCTGTAGTATAAATGTTGCAGTACAAGAGAGAAACAATTTGACAGACAAATTATATATCATCGAGAAGATGGCCTTTGTCGAACAGTCGGCCACTTGATCACACGATGGAACATATCATAGAAAACTGCATTTTCAGTCAAGAGAGGCCACCCCAATTGTGGTCTTAGGCAACGGAAATTGGATTTCACTGAGTAAAGAACGTAAAACATTAATTCATCTACCAAGTGAGCCAAGACACAATCTTTGAACTTCAAACTTGAACGTGTAACAAAATGTAGTTTCTTGAATGATCAAGAAACGAGATTACCAACAAGAAAAACTCAATAACCAGAACGTTAAGTAGCTTGTTTTATAGGGATTGTTTGCAAAAAACTTTTGATAAAACTTTTAGTAAATTTTGATAAAAGTTGATCGAATTTATGATTGAAAAATTAATAAAATCTGTGAATCCAATTGCAATTAAAATTAGGGAAGATTACATAACTAAGAGGTTAAATTTTCCCAATTTCAAATTTAAGAGATAATGTTTAAAATTTCAAATTTCAGACTTTTTGAAATTTTATTTATAAATTAACTAATTAAACATATATTTTATGATTTAAATATATTAAGATCACAATTTCAGATCACAAATTATATATAATTGGAGATATATTATTTATCAATTTATAATTTAAGAACTTAAGTTTAAAATTTCAAATTTCAGATGGTTTTAAATTTTATTTATAAATTAATTAATTAAACATATATTTTATTAATTAAATATATTAAAGTCACAATTCCATATAATTTGGTCACAAATCACAATTTTTATATATCATAAATTATTTTACTGTTACAATTCAAAAATTTTATAAGTCACAAATTGTTCATCGATCACAAATTAAAAATTTATACTTCACAATTTATTCATCGATCACATCTATCAAATTAATAAGCCACATATTATTAATTGGTCACAAATCACAAATTTTATATGTCACAAATTATTTTACGGTTACAAATCAAAAATTTATCCGTCACAATTTATTTATCGGTAACAAAGTGTTTATAAGTTACATTTCATTTATCGATCACAAATTATAATTTTTATCCGTCACAACTTATTTAAGGGTCTCAAATTGTCAATTTAATTGGTCACAAGTTATTTCTCAGTCACAACTTAGTAAATAGTGAGTTACAATCACATTTTTTAGGTCAAATATTATACATTTGTCACAAATTACTCAGTTTATTGGTCACAATCAACTAATTTATTGGTCACAAATACTGTTGGTCCCACTCGACCGTCGTTGCCACCAACACCACGATGCCGTCGCCGTCGTGCCACTACCACCACCATAACTATTTGCGACCACCACCTCACCACTGTCAACAATGCCAGATCCACTACCACACCAACGCAAAGTCCGCTTGCCTCCGCTAACGCCGCCAACACCACAACACCACCACCATCACCATCGCCACCACCAATACTACTCAACTTTAAAACCACCACCCCACCACCAACAAACCACCATTTTCAACTACAAAACAACCACCAGTGTCAACGCCACCACCACTATCACCATCACTTGCACCACCAACACCATCGTACCATCAATGTCACGGCCAGCAAAAGTAGTACCACTATCTCCTGAACTAAAAATCACAACTACCATCTCCATTACACCACAACCATCAAAAAACCCCCAAATCCTTTGTCCTTGTTGCCACTGCACGCAGCTGTTGCTGCTCCGCACTCGACGGTCGCACGATATCACTACAAAAGGAGCATATCGATGCTGCTAAACCGCTGAGCGCGATAGGTAGAGAGAGAGTGATGCCACTGTTGTGAGAAAAAGAGAGAGAGAACTGTGCCACAACGATTATGCCGATTGTCGTGATTGCTCTGCGACGAGTAGAGGATGCCGACTGCCGTGACTGGTAGAGAGAAGGAGGGAGAGAGAAATGAGAAGGGGAATTAATTAGGGTTTGTGATGAATTTTTGTAGAATTAATAATATTAAGTATTTGAAATAATATCTGATTTTTGTATAAATAAACTTTATATCTAATTTTTGAAATTGAATTTTAAAAATTATGGTTTGATGTAATTACCACTTAAAATTAATATTAACTTTGACGTTAATTTTTCAGTTGCTTTTAAGCTATTTCAAACAAGCAGTAAGTATGGGCTTATAATGCAGACTAATAGCCTAAAGATGGAGTGGATACTATTGGGCCCAATCTCTCGAAGGCCCATACTTTAGCATCAATTCAACACACTGTCCAAGCCTAACCATTCATTTCACAGATTCCAGAAGAAAAAACAATGTCACAGAGCAGCAACAATGAGAATCCAATGAAATCGATCAACCGTGTGATTTCAGAACCGTACTATTTACTCCATTTTCTAGCATTCTTCTCATACATCCCCGTTCGCTGTTCCGCCTCTAACGTTTTCTCTCCTCTCCGCTCTTCTCATCTCCTTTACAGAGTATTCACTTCTTCACATATTATTGCAATTGAAGTCGCTTAGTTTAATGATATAATTGTTTTCTTTTTTGATGAATTTGCAGGAAATTCAAGCTGTTCTTGCATTTTGTGTTTTATCAGCTGTTAAGGTATGATTATTTAAAAAAAAAAATCGAAATGTTGAAAAATCACTTTGGTACATGTATTGAAATAAACGACTATAGATAATATATGCAGGGAAAGGTAATATTGTCTCGATTTCCCAACTTTAGTTCAAATAAGGTGGAATTAATAGACTTTATTTTGATACGATGGATTATTCTAATTGTTAAAAGATCATCTGGAGACAATTGTTAATAAAGATGTTCTTGTTTGTTATATTTACTGACAGGTGGTAAAAGTGGAAACATGGGAGGCTTTCATATCGGATACTTTATTTTTTGCAAAGGTGCTCACTATGATTCTGTTCATTTGCTTTTAGTGTCTTTGTAAATATATCTGATTAATATGGTTTGCTCATTTAGGAGAATGTTGCATTTGCCTCAAACACGTTGTGTGAACAGCTTGTACTGAAAAACTAAAAGGAATCAGATTTGCTAAATGTTTTTTAACAAAGTCATAAATTGCAAAACTCAGGAAACAATGAAACTTTTGGGAATGATAGAACTGGACTATTTTAGGATTTGATAGGATAGATTTCACTGAAGAAGAAAAGGAGTAGAAAGAGAAGAAAAAGTGAGAAATGAGAATGCCATATTAGACATTTATTGATTTGCCTTGCTAGGTAAGATAGCAAGGCATAACCACTGACATCTCCACATGAAGGAAGGTGTCACAACGGAAATATGTCCATCATCTTCATCAAAAAGAGAATTTCCTTATGACTACTTGATAATGACATTTTAAATGAAACAGCAACATAAATTTGTGAAATATTAATCACTCTCAACAGACACAAGTAGTTAGTTTTCGGCCTATGCCGTCGAGCTCACCATTTGTAAGGACTAAGGAAGGAGGTCTTTGATAAAGAACTCAATTCTGAGATGTAAAGAGCAGCTTGAGGATGGTGATCAAATATATTTTGCTTGATAGCACTTTGACATGAACAGAAATTTTGCACTAGGTACATATAGGAAGGGGTGATTCCAACAAATCTGGTGGATTCTTAGCCAGGCTGGGTTGAATTATATTCAGTGACCTTTTTTGAATTATACGTATCTGGAACATGCATTCCTACTTTGTAGCCTGACATGCCTATTTTCTTTTCAATTTACATATTTCTTTTATATTTTAACTTTTTCAGAAAATATATCGTTTAACTCGAGTTCATGTTTTCTCAGATTTTCCTTGTTGCTATTGCTTTGGTGATGGACTATCACGTGGCTCTGTGGTATGCATTAGTATTTTCTGGTAGGTCTTGCACAGTGGAAGTTGTCAAAAGTTTTAATTGACATAATCATTTTAACTTATGCCATTCTGCTTCTTTCCAACAGTTATATATTTTATAGCACAACAACCTGCATATGAAGGACTGGGTATGGGATTATCTCACCGTGTTAAATCTTAGCTTCTTTGAGATAAAGTTTATATGCACTTACTCAAAGTCATGATGGTCTCCACATGTAATGTGATGTACTATCATAATATATAATGTTGTCTTTTTTTCTTTGACTGATTTTTTATAATTCTTCTTCATTTGAATTTTCTAGGTACAGCAAACCAACTAACACCGCTCCAGTTGGAAACTTTGCTAACTGAGGGGAACAAGTCAAAAATCTGGCTGGTTGGTTTTTGGACTTGCTTTTATTATTTCAACAAAGATATCGAATCTGAGTGCACGTCTTTACAAGACTATTGTGATAATGTTGTAGTGGATGAACTTATCAATGAAACGAAAAAAATAAGAAGCAAGATAAGAACAGTAGTACTGGTTATCTCATGTATTATCACACCAAGTCCAAGATTTTGTACTCAATCTCCCTATCAAGTCCTTGATTCTGCTTAAAATAAATATTATTTTCACGCCAGTTTAAAGGTGTGAGAATTGTAATTATTGCATAAGGCATCGCTCATACTGGATCTGACGTTGTGTTGTGCTATTTATAATTTCCACAAGTTCAATTGATTTTATGTCACTTCTAGACCTCTAGTGTATTTGCTTGGTCATTGTCACGTCAGGTTTCTTTCTTTGGAAGGATTTTTGATTGCCTATTTTGACACGACTTGTTTTCTTGGATGAATAGAGTGCATATTGGCTACTTGGTAATTTTCAAAATTAGTTGAGACTTTGTTTTACATCCGAATGAAAGAGGTTCTGTAATAACAAAAGAATGAAATTGAACACTGTTTTACTGACCTCCAAAAGTTCAGGTTAATTAATAACCAGATATTCTCAAAGAACTTCACTTGAAGGATAAAATTCAATAAATAAATTACATGGAGGGAGAGAAGAGTTGGCGTCTTGTTCATAGGGATTGCAATGGTATTCATTTGGAACTCTAATTGAAGATTTGCTTATGGGATGTGACTGAGATTATTTCTGGTGTAGTCAAAGCTAAAATGGCCTTTTAAATCCACTTATCCACATATCACTGACATTACATGCTGAAGTTCAAGGTAATCTGTCAGATGTGCACAATTGTTACATCATCTAATTGGTGCAGTATGCTGGTCTTTATAGATCCAAAAATCAAATTTTTGGATAACAAAAAAAGAGATTCTCAGTGTTATAATATTTATTGAACTTCTTTATAGGCTTAACATTTATTTTTCTGGTTTTGACATGGATAAGCTTACGAGCCATATCTAAGATAAGGTCCCTTGGTATGCGTTATCTGCTAATGATATTATTTTAGTGATGAAATTCAGATTATAATAGGGATAAATCTCAAATTAGAACTTTGTAGTGCTTGGGAATTTAAGGACTCTAGATCAAGTAGAACTAAGATGGAATACGTGGAATACTCTTTTAATCACAATAGAAACGAAGATTGAAAGAATCAAAATAAAATTGTGTTGTCCTTATGTGCAGACACTTTTGGGTCAATGAATTTGATTGTAAGCATGTTTGGGAAGTGTTTATAAACGGTTTAAATTATAAATAGATAGAAATAAGTTGTGGATAAGTAGGTAATGTGTGGATACAAGTGAATTTGGGTATTTTTAAACAATTTATGATCATGAGCCAAACATAGGCTAAGTAAAGGCTATGAAGATGTGTGTTACATTACATAGCGGTCATTAGATGACAAGATATTCACAAAATTAATCGTAGCAGAAATAAAGATATTAAAATGGGTGTGTGATCAACTTAGAATGAATAAAATAAGAAATGAATCTGTAAGACAAAATGGATTAAGGTGGCTTTTACATGGTTGTATAGGTATTTTCGTATACCTAAAGCCTGCTATTCACAATAAAGGTACAGTCTCAATAGAACAAGTTAGAAAAGAGAGAAGTAGACTGAAATTAATATGTTCCAAGATGGTTGCGTAAAAAATTGAGTTTATTGGATTTTTCAGAGGAAACTATGAATCAATAATGGCAAAGAAGATGTGACAACCAATCTGAAATTTATTGGCAATAAAAAATAGCTTTTTTTTTTGTTGTTATGACATGCCGTCAAGGGCAGCCTATTTATTCTTTGTTTTGTATCTACCTTGTTGTTTGTTCTATATTTTAAAAGCATTACAAAGATTGCCAAGAACCCAATAATATGTCAATATTCCCTAAACCTATTGTTGTTTTCTTGACCTTTCTTAGATTCCATCTTCATTGAAGATTTGTTTTGTGTTTCCTGCAAAAATACCCATTTTAACTTTCTTTATGTTTCTTGATGCTTGAGCTGCAGTTCTATGGAAAATTTAACCTTGTCCTCTAAATGTGCTTGTTTTGATTTTTACGGAAACCTAATGCTTATAGGACTTTTTATGTTGCTTAATTCAATTATTCATTGGCTGCATCATATTTAGTCTATTTGCTCAAGTGCAGCATGATTTGTTCAACCGTGGAATGTTGATAATACCAGGATTAGTTGAACCTTCAATAAATATCGAATTGCAGCCACATGTACAAGTGAATTGACTAAACTATGCAACCTACGAAAAGAATAGTTTCTAAGTTTTCATTGTTCCAGGCATCCAAGTGTATATTTTTATTTTCTTTTCTCTAAGCTCAGCACCAGTTTATCATTTTTGACAGGTGGAATTTCGTTCTTTGTCTACATCCGGTTGCATAAATTCAAGTTCCTTTTTTCCTGAACTCTCAATTACGTAAGTCTCGAGTCTTTGCTATGCTCTTCTGCTTGAGTTTATGATTTCTAACCCGTTGTCAATTTTGCTAACATGCCTGTCTGTCCACGGCTTACTACCTTCGGTCACAAGCATTTTTCTTGCTTTAGTATAGCCATCTCATACTTTTTTTTCCCTTGTTATACAGATACTCTAACAAATATTTGTCATTCGGAATAGTTGATCTTGGACTCTTTCCTAATGCTGCTGAGAAGTTTGGAATCACTCTCGGTAGAAATATATCACGACTTAAGATCATTTTTAGTAACATTGATCACCATTTATTTCAAGTTACTTTTTCGATTGTTTTCACTATCACAACGTAATATTATACACTAAGTGCATGTTCGATACACAATATTGGATGTTGGATAGGACTAGATAGTTAATAAACAAAGTTTTAGTTTTTTTTTTTTTTTCCTTTCTTAATTAGTGTCCAGTGCTATCCAATATTCCCTTCTAAACATGCCATAATTGTTGTTCTGTCTTCATGTATACTTCCATCATTAACTATTTTTCCGAAACTGTACAGCAAGCCTACACCGGCTTCCAGTATATATAATGTTCTACGATGGAGCTGAGTTGACGCGCTTACCTGATGTGGATTTTGAAACAAAAGTTTTCAATTCTCCCATCTCCAAGGTAATTTCACGAAGATTTAGTGTAACAGCTTCCCTGCTCTTTTCTTCTGATATATGTATGTTTTTGAAACCATAATCTAAAAGGCTTTTACATCTATTCTGAGTCGAATCTCTCAGTTTGTTGGTGCTCGTACAAACCTTCATGATTTTGTCTACTGTAATAGTTACTGCTTGTTAAGTTTTCTAAATTTTGACCATGTCTCACATCATGGGCATGGATTAAACAGTACTAGCAATTTAAGAATATAAACAATTAGTTGTTACTCTGCTGCATCATTTAAACATTTGGACAAACTGAAGTAGCTACTGCAAATTAACCATAACCTATACGGAATCGCATTCAGAACTTGTTACATACTACTGACTCACATGACACTTTTCATAGCATTACATCAAGGCTCAAGCTATAACAAAGTGAAAAAAGGAATGAAAATATAAGGTGCCAAACAATCAGCTGAGAATGTAATTGCTTTGATTACAATTCTTGTAATTGAATTGATTATTTGTGAATGAATTTACAGCCAATTTATAAACACACAAACCGGTACAAAAAGGAATATTTACAAAGAACCAAATATGGTTACAAAGAATAATAAACTCCATGTGATGAATCCTTCTAGATCCTTTTTCTCTTCTAGATCATTCCTTCAATACTGGACCACCATTGATGCTTGAGTCATATCCTTTGGCTGACTGTAATGCCATCTCATTTGCTGCCATGTCATCTGCCACACGGTTAACTTCATCATTATAATTCAACACCCCCCGCAAGATGGAGAGTAGATATCGATTACTCCCATCTTGATCATATGCGAGTAGAGGCTTGAAGAATTCAAGGCCTTTGTTAACATGTCAGCTAGTTGGGATCCAGTGTGGACATACTCAGTAACTATACTCCCATTTTAATTTTATCTCTCACAACATGGCAATCTATTTCTATATGCTTCGTCCTTTCGTGAAAAACGGGATTAGTGGCAATGTATATAGTTGATTTGTTGTCACAATACAGCTTTGCTGGCTAATTGTGTTCAATTTGCAGATCTTCCAACAAATACTTCATCCATGTTACTTCACAACACGCCTGCGCCATTGCCCTATACTCTGCTTCTGAAGAGGACCTTGAGACCACACCTTGCTTCTTTGAATTCCATGATACAAGTGATGAACCAATGAACACACAGTAACCAGTGACAGATCTCCTAGTTTCTGGACAAGCAACCCAATCTGAGTCTGAGTATGCTTTGAGCTGCTCATCACAAGTAGTAGAATAGAGTAATCCCTGTCCCGGTGCTCGTTTGATATATTTTAGTACTTTGTATGCTGCATGGAGGTGTGGAACTCTAGGCTTATCCATGTACTGGCTCAGAAGTTGTATTGGATATGAGAGGTCTGGCCTTGTTATAGTTAGGTACAATAATCGCCCTATTAACCTCCTGTAGATAGAAGGATCAGGAAGCAATTCATCCTTTTCTTTACTCAATTTGACATTTTGATCCAGCGGTATCTTTGAAGGTGCTGATCCTATGGTGCCTGAATCCCTCAAAATGTCAAGAGCATATCTTTGACATACATGTATTCCTTGCTCTGTTCTTGCCACTTCTATTCCCAGAAAGTGCTTCAATTTTTCCAAGTCTTTGATCTTAAATTTCTCATCAAGTGCAGTCTTAAATTTATTGATCGTGTCCATACAATCTCCTGCTAGAATAACATCATCAACGTACACTATGATTGCTGTGAAAGTACTCTGTGTAACCTTAGTGAATAAGCTGTAATCTGCCTTTGACATGGATAAAACCATGCTGAGTGATGAAGGCAGATAACTTTGCATACCACTGCCTTGAAGCTTGCTTCAGGTCGTATAAGCTTTTATGTAACTTGCACACCTTTGATTTGTCATTGCTGTCATATTCAGGAGGCAACTGCATATACACATCTTCATTCAAATCACCATGTAAAAATGCATTGTTGACATCTAATTGGTATAAGAACCACCCTTTCATGGCTGCAATTGCTAGTAAACTACGAATGATGACCACCTTTGCCACATGAGAAAAGGTCTCATGATAATCCAAGCCCTCTTGCTGTGTATAACCCTCTGCAACTAGCCTGGTTTTGTATCTTTCGATGCACCCATTAGCTTTAAACTTGATCTTATACACCCATTTGCATCCTATTGCTTCCTTATCAGGTGGTAGATCAACAATAGCCCATGTGTTATTTGACTCGAGAGCTTCAATTTCAGTCCTCTTGGATATTTTGGTTCAATTTGAGAAGTTATGGAGCTGACAAAAGCTTTGTGAGGAATTGTTAGCCTTTTACAAGAGACACTATTGCTAAGAGGATAAGGGCTACCTGAGATTACAGATCCTTTTGTCTTGGCCAAGCTCTGCAATGGGGTGAATGAAGTCATCTGTTGACATATGAAATCCTGCAAGTACTGGGGAGTTCTTTTGGTTCTGGTGGACCTCCTTGGTAAGGGAGAATTTATTGGCTCATCAGCTTGTAGGTCTGTTTGTTCTATGGGTTGTTCAGTTTGGTTTTGATTTGTGTCATAGTGTTCACTGTGACCTTCATGGTAGGAGATAAGCTGGATATCTGGCTTTTCAGGTTCAGTAACATGTGATTGTTTGCAGTAAGAATTGGTGAATCTTGATAGAAACAGGAATCAGTAAGATGTCCAGCATTATTGGGCTATGTAGTTTTTGGCTTCTTTGAAAGGGAAGATAGTTTCATGAAAAACAACATTTCTGGACACAAAGATTCTTTTAGTTTGTAGATCAATGAGTTTATATCCCTTAATCCCAAAAGGATATCCAAGGAACATACACCTTTTAGCCCTGGAATCGAATTTGTGTCTACCTTGCATGAGGGTAGTGGCAAAGGCAAGACACCCAAAAACCTTGAGGTGAGAGTATGCTGGTTCCTTTTGGAATAGAATTTCAAAGGGGCTTTTGTGATTCAGAATAGACGATGGTGTTCTATTGATGAGATACACTGCAGTCATGACACATTCATTCTAATACCTTAATGGCAATCTACTTTGAAACCGCAGGGCTCTTGCAATGTTTAAAATGTGTTGATGCTTCCTCTCAACTATTGCATTTTGTTGAGGAGTTTCAACACATGATTTTTGATGTATAATCCCCTTTTCAAGATAAAAATCTTTCATATTAGATTTCTCCCATTATCAGATCGAATGATCTTTATTTTAGTCTTGAATTGAGTTTATAAAAAGTCTGTAAGGCTTTTGATGCTTCAGCTTTAAATTTTAGCATGTATGCCCAAGTTGATCTACTGAAATCATCAACTATTGTGAGAAAATAACGAGTTCCATCATAGCTTGTTTCATTGCAAGGCTCCCAAAGATCAATGTGTATTAAATCAAAGCATGCTTCTGATTTGTGTTGACTTACAGAAAATGGAAGCTCGTGCATTTTGGCTAAAGGACAAACATAACATGGTTTTGACCTATTTAGTTTGGGAATGGCTTTGTTGGAAAAAACAGAAAATGATGGATGCCCCAATCTGTAGTGCCAGATATCAAAGGGTTTTGAAAAGCTAGTCACAGGTGCTGCAATACATGATCTTTTCATTAGCTAGTTCAAACTTTATTGAAGAGCTGCAGGAGAACTAGTGTCTTCATCATATGGTAAAGACCTAACTTCAATTCACCCATTCCAGTCGTGGTCCAAGTCAAAAGGTCCTGTATGTAACAATAATCAATAATCAGAAAGAAAAATGACACAACAATGTGATTCCAAGGTTAACTTTTTAACAGATATCATATTAAAATCAAAAGAGGGAACAAATAGGACATCATGAGGAGTTAAAGTTTTGGTGATTTGGGTTGTCCAAATCTGAGTAACGGGGACAATGTTCCCATTTAGCAGGGAAACAAAACAGTCAATATGTGATTTAGTGGATGTGAAATAAGATGGTGAACAGATCATATGATTTGTTGCACCAGTGTCCAGAATCCAAGGAGCATTGAGTTTGTCAAAGTGCTTAGCTCTAGTAGTTGATAAGCAATATGATGTACCACAGATTTTTGGAATGATACTCTTAGAGTTGGATTCATTGTTTTGAGCCTGGTTAGTGGATGGTTTCAGAATAGCTATGAGTTGGAAATATTGCTCTTGAGTCATTGGTACTTGAGCCTTGTTGTTCTGTTCCTGATTTGGAGTTATAGTGGCAGTGGCTTGATTTGCAGCTAGTCTATATTTGTTCTTTCCATCATTTCTGAGAGTTGATGGATATCCATGGAGTTTGAAACACTTATTAGCTTTGTGGCCAGACATTTGGCAATGTGAACATACAGGCCTATTTGGGTTGGCTTTAAAACACCTTTCAAGGGAGTGTCCCGAGATCTTACAGAAGGTGCAGTAGTAGTCCTTCTTCTGCAGTGGGGAGCCTTGTTTACCACTTTCTCTCCCGTTTTCTTTGGCCACGAAGGATAGGTGCTCATTCACAGTTCCTTCTACTGATATCTGCCTTCTTTTCTCTTCCTGTTGGACGGTAGCATAGACCTCATTCAAATTAGGAAAAGGTTTCATTAGCAGGATCTGTGCCTTAATGTCCTTGTATGATTCATTTAACCCCATTAAGAATTTCATTACCCAATCTCGTTGTTGGTTCTCAACTACCATCTTCAGGCGTCCACAAGTGCAATTGGGGATGGCTTCATAGTTCAGAAGTTCATCTATCAGCGTTTTAAACTTAGAGAAATAAACACTTACATCATCTTGGCTCTAAACCATAATGGCCTGCTTAACCTCATAGATTCTAGGTGCATTTTGTTGTGCAAAACGCTGCTCGATCTCCAACCATAACTGATGTGCAGTTTCAGCATACATAGTGCTGCTCCTGATGCCTACTGCCAGGGTGTTTTGGAGCCAAGTAATCACTATATCATTGCATCTTAGCCAATGCTCCATTAGGGGGTCGTTCTGGTCTGTTGGCTCGCAGATTGTCCCATCTATGAAACCCAACTTGTTCTTGATTCTAAGGGCTCGTTTTATGGACCTAGCCCAGGCATGATAATTGTTTGCTTCCAGTATCTGAGTAATCAATATACCTCCATTTCCATCATTACTTCCAATGAAATAGGGGCTGCTTGGGTGTGTAGGTTCAAGGTTTTTGAAATCAGATCCCATTTTCAGGATTAATTCTTGGATTTTGATTTGCACTAGCATTTGATGAATCAGCTTGAATTTCAACATTTTGTGTTTGGACGTTTTGCTAAGCCATTATTTTGGCTCTGATACCATATAACAAAGTGAAAAAGGAATGAAAATATAAGGTGCCAAACAATCAGCTGAGAATGTAATTGCTTTGATTACAATTCTTGTAATTGAATTGATTATTTGTGAATGAATTTACAACCAATTTATAAACGCACAAACCGGTACAAAAAGGAATATTTACAAAGAATCAAATATGGTTACAAAGAATAACAAACTCCATGTGATGAATCCTTCTAGATCCTTTTTCTCTTCTAGATCATTCCTTCAATGCTGGACCACCATTGATGCTTGAGTCATATCCTTTGGCTGACTGTAATGCCATCTCATTTGCTGCCATGTCATCTGCCACACGGTTAACTTCATCATTATAATTCAACACAAGCTACCATGACACTTCATTCAAAAATCAAAAAGAGGAACAAGGGGGATACATTTATGTTAATACCTATCCCCAATGGGATTAACAAAAAAAGGCAATATGTTAATTCTAGTACTCAGTCCCTTCTTTCTGTACTACTGGTGGCTGCTTCTTTCATATATAGATAATTCGAAGGTCCACCAATATATCTCAAAAAAACCAGTAGCATAGTGGACAGTTACAGCAAAGATGAATTCCAGCATAAAGAGATCCTCATCTTGAGTATCGTAGGACCTCGTCCATCCAAATGGTCCAATGAAACTCCCAACCATCTCAGGTAATAGCTGGGCTATTATCATAATACTTAACGTACCCTCTAGGCATTGTTATCTGAAAATTAGAGTAAATCAATGGGTGAGTTTACCCACAACTCAGTGAGTGAAATATGGTGCAAGTGTAAGATTGATGCATGAAATGAAATAAACAATTCTGATCTTCCTTTCCTTTGGGCCCGTACGGAGTCATCGGTTGTATAGTTGAGCTCAATTATTCCATTTAAGTGGCAAATAACATGAATAATTCTTGCATTTTCTCGGCTATCATTTACATAAATTTCGACATAATGCCATATGCGATACTTGCACTAAAATGTTGATCATTTGAGTTGTCGATCACCGTCAAATCATCACAACACCAAATATTCACAAAAAGGAGCACTAATTGGTTCATTGAATAACATGGTGATCTTAAACATGTATTCTAAGGCAACGGCCCAAAGACTTTTGTATACAGCCTAAATTAATTTTGCTTGCATTTTATGCTTCTTTAAAATTAATTGCATAGGATTTGTGAACCTTGAAGAGGTAAGATTGGACATCACAAGTTCTTGTTCGGAGACCTATGTATCATTTCTTTATTCCTATTGGATTATGTTCTGGTCTCATTTTCTATTTTTAAACTTTCAGGCAACACACTAGTGCATGTGAATGTGTTCTACAGTGTGATTTAGTGCATGTCCTAGGAATCTGTCTTTCAGGGCAACCAAGTTTTTGATTTTGCACTATTGTGAATGAAAGATAAAATGGATGAACAATTAATAATTTCGATTATGCTGTTCTTTGACAAATGCCCCATGTGGATCTATTTTTTTTTCCAGAAACTTCTTTGCCGGCATTTTGAGCTTGATAAACTTCTCCTCGAATATGTAAAAGCTAAATAGGTAAGTATTGGAATTTGTAGCATATCCTGATACTCAAGAAATTTTGAGCTTTTATTCCTCATGATTCGATCAAATTCTATTTGTTATCATAGTAAAAGTTAAATGAGTTATTTCATGTATGCATGCTCTAAATAGCGAAGCAGGACTTGACAATTCAATATGCTTTTACTTGAATATCAATTGGTTTTACATTCTGTGTTCTTATAGCTAGTAACTTATTCTTTGGGTGCTTCAATCCCTTTTGTTTTGAATATGGTACAAAATTTCACATTCATTGCCGAATTGTCCCAATACCATGTTTAAAACATGTACTTCACAGAAGCTTATCTAGCCATTGCTTTGTTCCATTCAGTTGAATTTCTTACCTAATTTTGGCCTTCCTATGCTTAGGATCAAGAAAAAAAGTAGTCGCACTATTACATAATGTATAATATACTGAATTTCTCTTCCCGTTCAGGTCAGAAATTACAGAAAACATCATATGAAACGAAACCTTCAAATCTTGGGAAATTAGCAAAAATTATAAATCTGAGATTGATCGTTACATGAAGATATTGCAAGTAAACGACAACTTTTGTGGTTATGTTAAAAATTACTGAGGTACAAAGAGATGCATTATTAGTAGTACAGTGAAACATTTTTAAACTAAAAACGCATTAGTATAATTTACAAAAAACAGTATCCACTGGAAAATAAAAATTATCGACCTTCATTTAATGTTAAAACAAAAATAATAGCAAGATATATGGTCCTACAGAACCCTTCTATATAATTAAAAGAAAAAAAAAAAGTCCAAATCCTTCAGCACTGTCAATGGAGAATAGTTTGACAGCAATGGCCTGTGGGATTCTTTCATTTAAGCCTATGAAATTGCTATTATTCCAATCACTGCTAAATCTTGACTGACATTTGATGGTGCAATCAGAAAGAAAAAAAACAAGAAACCTCAATCAATTCTCTTTAGGTAAATGAGAACGAAATATATACCAAATATGGTAAATTCTATCATCAAACATTCAATCCCAGTCCCCAGATCTGATGTTAAAATCTAATTTTGGCTAAACATATTGTTGATGTTCTCACCACTTTGTTTCATGGTATCCAATTTCTATTGCATGAATTCCCCGAAGGGCCTCTCCATGATCGTATAATCACTTATTTCTTTTTAACTTTTTCCTGAATGGAAACAAACAATGTTTGATGGAATTAGAAGAGTATTATTCTTCACTCCTTTCTGTATCTTCTTCAACTGTGGAGTGGACCATTCTCTGAAATGGGCTAACCCTTTTTCCCAGAGTAAAGATTTTTTCTCCAGAAAACAGTCTCACAAACTTCCAAATTATTGCTTCTTCCAAATGAATTCCACCCCCAACCTAAAAAATTTTTGTTGCTTGTTTATAAAGTGGGATGACTGGAATAGGAGGTTGAAGTGGTCGTTGCCAAATCCTTCAAATGACAATTGTGTGGTAGCTTGCACATGCTGACCCATGAAGTGATGAATTATTATGTCTGTAAAACGACGTTTATGGGATATTTGATATGCTGAATTGGATTGTATAGACAAGATTAAAGAGGAAAAAGAAACTATTTAGCTTGTCCAGTAGTTCTGTTTGGGAACCAGGACAATGGCATAAATCTCTGATTCCAAGGCTTTACAATGTCTCAACTAATGCCTATTGCGCTAAACTTTTGTATAGTTATATTGTACACTATTGATATAGAACACGCTTTTCATGAAATAGGTATAGAATTCATTCATATGATATCTACTGACAAATTTAGATCGTCATTCATGACTCGCTATAATTACGTAGGACATGAATTCTTGAATTTTTTTCTCGGTGCATTGAAATTTCTTTTAAATTTCAGAAGTCCTTCGCAAGCTCTACTAGTAGAAATAAATTGATAAGAGAGGTTTCCACCAGCTAATGAACACACTTCAATCATGCCTTCTACTCTCCTTATGATCAGATTTTCAAATCCTTTTAAGTGTCTTTCAAACTTTGTTTCATTATGAATATCAGTCACATCAAGTTGAAACTGAATTTTTCATTTCATTTGAATTCATTCACCAATTTCAAGTAAATCAAGAATGATTGATTAAATTTCCTTTGTTTTGTACTTTTGAATGGTCAAAAGTTATTTACATCATAAGCCCTTTGTATTAGATAGTGCATTAGTCTCATTCTCTGATGTTGAAATGTATTTATTAATCATCCCATTCAGTCCCCCATAAAATATGAAATGCCCATAATTTAAATTTTCAAACTTGCCACTGCTTAAAGCTGTGGTGAGTCATTGGATCATCGAAAAGGTGTGGTTGCATAAAGAGTCTACATTTGATAAAAGTACAGCCAACTTGAAATCGATTGATGCATACATATACAAGTATGCAAAATATATTAAGTTGAAAAATGTTGAAGGTTATAACTAAAAGACATGATTATTAACTTGAATCTCACAAAAATTGCCTTCGTAAAAACCCTAAAAACCCAAGAATTTCTTTAGACAAAAAGGCATTTTCTGTGGGAAAGCATACTTTTGCAAAGGCAAGAAAGCACTGTATCCATAGTTCATGGTGTGTGATAAATTTGTATACAAGAAAACTCTGCATTTGATTTCTGCATATCATGCATGTTCCTGAATCTCCTGGCAATTAAGGGGTCAAACTACTTTTTCTTCTTTTTCATAAGAAGATGGTCGGCATTAGATGATAAAGTAGGTTTGACTATACTTAAAAGTTACTTTTTTTGAAAG
Organism: Fraxinus quadrangulata; assembly: GCA_903798255.1. Lineage (NCBI taxonomy): Eukaryota > Viridiplantae > Streptophyta > Magnoliopsida > Lamiales > Oleaceae > Fraxinus > Fraxinus quadrangulata. Next base: position 26,903 of record CAIGRB010125579.1, on the reverse strand, counting down.
TATGAAGACTTGAACATGTCAACCCTTTGGTAGAATAAGTCCTAATATAAATCACTTATTGTTAACACTCTTGGCTTCCATTACTTCAAAAAAGATCTTTGAAAAAATAAAAGATTTATTCAAGTATCTTTCTTTTCTAAATCGCTCCTATAAGTCAAAATTAACACGCTAAGTGCACTGGTCAAATGATCTACTAAAGTGGGTTGGTGTCAAATACTCAAATGGACCTGTTTGCACGTGTGTTCAATGATCATCATGATTACAGATGATCTTGATCTTAAATAAAATTAGCTGGCTCAAATGAAAGAATCAATCATGAAAAAACAAATGTATTTTTACATGCAAGATCTGCACAAATTGCACCAAAAGTAGGGAAAAAAACGGGAGACAAGATATATATTTTATTCTTTTCTGCTACTCTTGATTGAAAGAACTTCTTTTCTGAATATTGGGAGGAAAAATACACTTTATGAACAGAAAGAAGAACCCTTTTGCATGGTCTCCAAGAAAACCATAATTAAAATCTTGAATCTTTTGAGATTAGAAACTTGAAAATAAAATCAAATCCATGACAGCAAATCTTAGCTGTTTGATCTTTTTCTATATTTGCTTGTATATATCTATTTGTTTAGACTTATCTTTATGAATGGAATCTTCTATCTGTACAAAGTGTGTTCTCATTGAGAAAAAGTGAATAGTTATTGTCACAATGATCATTTTTCAGTAGGAAGAGAAGAAAAATAATGGGTTTGGGAGAAAAAAATGTGAAGCACCATCATTAGAATGCAGAAAGAAAAGTCGGGCTTGTGGGTAAGCTCTGGTTGGAAAGTGTCCCTTTCCGGGATTTTTCATCTTTAATTGTGACCTATTTTGAACTGCATAATTTTTATTTTACCTTTATTTTTTTTTTTGAAATAGTAGTGAGACTTATTATATGTATGGGACAAGGACAAGATCGAGTATAATAAACAAGATTTAAATTTCTCTCTCTTGTTAAGTAATGCCAAGTAGAATATATTTTGTTCGTAATAATAGACATGATTGAACACCACGATACCTAAAATTTGAACTTCATTATCTACACGCCCTACTTTACCAAACAGGCTAATTGGTTATTAAGTTAATGACTATTGGAGTCTATATAATTTACCTTTGCTCTTGCTTTCCCTTAAACTTCGACATAGATAGGTTGAAAAGGAATGAGCTCCACATGGAAGAAAGCCTAAAGAAGGTAGTCCTCTATGGAATATGCAAAGGGTTATTTGCAAGTGAGATCTCATGTACTATAGCAATCAGTATAAAGCTTGCGAGCATGAATAGATAAAATTCAAATAATATGTGACTGAATCCCTTTTCTATTCCCAAATAAGGGGTGCGTCTCATGCGCCAGTTTGTGGTTCGTGGCCTTGCACATTATATTGTTTCTTTATAAACCCTTGAGTAGGGCGTTTTATGTTGTGAATTGTCCTAAATCTTTGCTGTCTTACAGCTCTCACCAACAGCGATATGAATTTTGCTATCTACACAGGCGTGCATCTGCAAGGCTATATGTACAAATCCCTGTACACATTTCTCTAGCGATATTGAGTGACCTAGATTGATTAAAAAAGCAACTTTAGCCCCTCACCCTCTAGCCACCTCTCCTTTTTATAATGAGCAAAAGTCAAAAGCTCAATGAGAAGGAATTTCGAAGTTAAACTTAGGGGTGAACACTGTTCAATTTGGATGGTTCTTGACATATTTTTAAATCAATTAGTTTGGAAATTTTTTTAACCAAACAAGAGATTGTTTAACAAAGATTTTGATAAAAGTTGATGAATGTGTAGATAAAAAGTTGATACAAGCTGTGAGTCTCGTGAAATGTTTGATCAAAATTGAAGTTTTGCCCGTTAAAAGTTGATAAAATTCTAGATAAGTTTTATCAAACAAGCACCAAAGCATATCACTTTTAAAATCAAACCGAACAAACCACCTTCTATGGTTTAGTTATGTTTCAAATCACAATTTACTTAGCTACATAAAATTAATGTATTTCAAAGAAACTAAAATATAAACATCTGTCTAAAATCTCAAAACAAATTTTAGAATGAAACTTTATGAACATAAATGTCACAATATATTATCAAGAAAAGCTTAGGGCTATAAAAATAACACAGTTTAATTATAACAATTAACGAAGTTAGGTTTAAAAAAGCACTTCACAAAATTCAACTATATCAATACAATCTGAGCCTTATTTTACTCACTAGTAGCCCAAATGGTTTGGATCGTATGGTAAATAATAAATTCTCATGGAGCTAATGAATTAGATTTTCTTATACTAAGTGGAATTTTTAAATTTTTTTGTAAACCTTTTGGTTCGATTTTAACCGGTTTTTAAGTATCGAAAATCTAAATTAAGCCGTTTCTAAGCCACTTAGTTCTGTTCAGAATTGAATGTTGACCGAGTCGACATGGGCCAAAATCAAACAGTTTCAACCCTACGATTCAACTTGGTTTTTCAGTTTTGGGGGTTTATTTATTCACCCTGGTTAAACCAATTCTTCCATTCCACGGGAAGAAGAAATAATATTTCAAGCTGCAATGCATCACCGGTGCAGCCACTTAACACTTGCTTGATGTAGATTTTTTGATAATTGAGAACGCATGGTTACAAATAAGAAAATTTTATAGGTCCTGCAATGTGCAAACTTATTTTATTGGAGAATGATGACTAAAAATGAGTTTGAAAAAAAATAATATTTTCAACCCGAGACATGAATACATATATCCGATACATTTTAAATATATTAAACTATTAACAAATTAATATAAGATAGTGAAAAACAACAAAGATGAGTAACATTTTATATCATGAAAGCTATATTAAAATTGTTGGAATTGATTAACTATAAAATCATGAAAAAATGACTTACATGTCAACTTTGACCAAATATTCGGATGTAATCCGATAGTCAAATTATGAAGATAAACAGATTAACTTGTTTTACTCGTCGAGTAGATCGTCGTGGTATATTTGGAATCTCCAAACCAATTTCGAGTGAATGAGAAATTACAGTCTAAAGTTGTAAGGAAAAGAGAAGAAACTGGTGACCAACTCCGTCGCTCGCCTAGCGCTCGAGCGAGGAGGCTGTCGCTAGCGACACAGTCATTGTTTCTGACGCAAAGACGACATGCTAGCGACATCAATTGTCGAGACCCTTGGCAAAGATTGTTGAGTTTAGAGCGCGGTACTTCACTCACGACATTTCCTTCTTTATAAATTAGACAATTGTGACGTCCATTTGTTCATCCCAATAATATGAAATCATAGCATAATATGAAATTCATCATTTTCCTAGCCAAAATCTTGCATAGAAGCCGTTTTTCCATTTTTCATAAGGAGTACAAAAATCAATTTCTGGTTCGTTATTTTTGTATTTTAAAGTGCTACTAACACAAGAAGTTTGTCATTGTATCTTGGAAGTCGATTGCCATCATTCGTAAGCACCGTTGTGGACAAATTCGACTTAAGGATAAATAGTTCAACCCTTACCTCGACTTTATATACATTTCGTTTGACGTTACATTCTTTTCTTTAGAGTTTTTACTCGTATCCTTACCGTTAATCTGTCCAATTTATTTTTGTAAGATTGATAGGTTGTTTTAAAGTCATCACTTAAATCCATCAAATTTTTTACCAAACAAAAATGAAACTAAAAATGTAGAACTTGCAAAAGGAATGTGGCCTAAATTATGGCTCATCAGTGGAGTCTCCTTTTATGCAATGCTGCGGCTTGTCTTAATAACCACACTCCATTGCTTTCACTCATAATATTCAAATAAATCATGATTGGAAATTATTAATGGTACAATCAAAGCAATTGAGCAAAAGGCAGCACCTTTAATCTAATGATTTTAGCTCCTCAATCTTGTTTATGCTACACATTAAAGAAAAAAAGAAGATGAGTAAATGATGCCGAAATCATCGAGATATGAGTTATAATTACATTATTTGAAGGTAATTTTAAGGTAATATGTTGCATTAGTCAAAGATACATGACGGAAGAAGGGTTTTATTTCCAAACTTCACCTTCGGAAACACTTAGATTTATTTCAAAAAAATTCCTCAATCGTGTGTATTTCTCCCAAGAAAGAAGCTACAAAACCCCTAAAAACTACGTGAAATGGCACTTGCCATTATAAAGTACTAACTCCAAGTCCCAGCCCTTCCCCCAGTAAAACAAATAAATGAAATAAGAAACCACAAAAATCAGAGAGCTTTTACAAATGAAAAATTGTGTCTGGAATAGGGAATTTTTGCGCTCTTTTTCTATTTTAAACTGTTGAAGGAAGGGACAAAGAGTATGATCAAACTCATCAGAAATGGTACACGAATAATGGTCCCCTTTCAACATACAATTTCTTTTGGCTTTAGCTGTTGACTTTAAGTACTACTCGTTCTTGGTTTGGGACCAGCTAATTGGTTGTATTATTTGTTCACATGTATATAAAGCATTATTGTGTGAAAAAGCTGAAGCTACTGGAATGTGAAGGCTTTCACGTTGTATTCGGTAAATAGAATAGGGTAGCAGTGAACACGAGTATTAAGAAATCAAAGAAAATATATCTCGTACATTATAGTATGCAGTCATGCTTAATAATGCATTACAGACATATAATAATGTATACATAAAAAAATTATCCTGCGTCAACTCATAATTGAAAGTAAGTTCTCGATACTGATATATCGAACCACCCTAATATTGCATTGGAGACATATAATAATGTATACATAAAAAAATTGTCTTGCGTCAACTCATAATTGAAAGTAAGTTCTACATACTGATATATCGAACCACCCTAATATTGCATTGGAGACATATAATAATGTATACATAAAAAAATTGTCCTGCATCAACTCATAATTCAAAGTAAGTTCTCGATACTAATATATCGAACCACCATAATATTGCATTGGTGACATATAATAATGCATACATAAAAAAATTGTCTTTCGTCAATGCATAATTGAAAGAGTTCTCCATACTGATGTATCGAACCACGTGAAAGTGGGGGTTTTCATTATGAATCTAGCTACCGAAAGAAAATTAGGTGTAGGAGTCTATGAAGTAGGATATCTTCCCTTCAAAATCGAATGTGAAAGTTCCTTTTCATCTAGCTCAGTAGGTTAACTAAATAAAAAAGTAGTTCTTATTCGGGTCTCCCCCGATATCAAATTTGGAAATGAAAGAATTTTTGCAAAAGTCTGCTACATTTAAGAAAATAATAATCTTCACACAGACTTAGGCTACTGTCTTAACAAAGTTTACATTTTAAGATGAAACTCATAAACGTAATATCATGACACAAAAATTAGGAAGAAGTATTTTGCATGTGGCGTGTATATTTAGCTCGTCTTGATATACATAGTAACTCAATTTGATATTGAACTTGATAAAGGTTTTGATTTCAGGATTAGGCTTCCGATGAAAAACTATATCTACAATATTTATAAACTCAGTAGTATGTCTTCATAACATCAAATAAAAGACTAATTAATAAAGAGATACAGTGTTTCGACAATAAGGGAATTGCTGAGAATTTAGGCCATTGTTGCTGAGACCCTGATTCATAAAACAACATTCAACTTGACTCTTATACAGAAAAAGATCAAAGAAAAAAGGGTTAATGAAAGGCTTAAAATATAAAATATCATTAGGTCAAAACCCAAAAAAGAAAAAACCCACAAAACTACACGTTGGTAGAAATAAGTTCAAATCCACAAGAACTTGATTACAAAGAAGATTCTAGGGTTTTGACTATATGGATTGCACGAGGCCTAGCTGCAGGATCAGTTGCAGTGCATTGAAGGGCAAGATTCATTATCTCAACTATTGGATTTTGATTATTCATCACTGCATGATTCTTGATGGTTGGATCAACCCACATTTCAAGATGGCAATCCGAGTAGCAATATCTAGCCCATTCAACAATGCTTTGGTGGATTCCGAACCCCGATTCGTCGGCTGGAGATTTTCCAGTCAGAAGTTGTATCAGAAGAAGGCCATATCCATAGATGTCACTCTTTTCTGTTATGCCCTTGGATGCTCGAGTTTCTGGAGATCATTATAAGGCATAATTTATTACACGTGCATGGACATGATTATATGGAAGAAGAAAAAGATGATTTTTCAAGAATTAATTTAAAAAATGATTTATCACACTTTTTGATACACACGAAAAGTAAAATGACAATATTATTTTTCTTAAATTTAAATGCAGATCCCTGTATTATCTGTACTTGTAAAGTAAAAAGTGAGAATTTTTCATGATAGCCTTGATTAAACTTGTCTGCTTAAGGGACCTTCACCATCAAAGGTTGAGCCCATAAAGAACCAATGGCAACATTGGATTCATTCTAAAAAGAAATAATCATGCTCTAGTCCTGTTCTTCCACAATTTACACTTTTTAAATTTATTAGCAGAACTTGCAATTTCAGAATATTTACAAAATAATTTAGGATAAATGATAAAACTTTCATCTTCTTCAATAGTATAATTTTAAACTTTTTAAGAATTGTAACATTAAGTGTGTACATTAATAGCACAATCGACAGTGTTAAAAAAAGAAAAAGAAGCTTACTCATTATAATGTATAGCATTATGTACCTGGAGCAAGGTAGGCAGAAGAAATGACACTCTTGTTATCGGCATAAACGAGTCCCAGAATACTCAATCTCAGGCGGGCTTCGTCATTTTCATCGACGATAATTTTTTGAGGAGAAAGATCACCTGCCAGGATACCTGTTGAACAATAACAGTGCAAATATCGAAGAGCTTTAGCAATTCCAATGGCAACTTTATGTCTTCTTTCCCAACTCAGGCCTGGAAGGGCTTCATGCAAATCCTTGCCTTCAATATATTCATAAACTAAAATTCCAAGCTTTTCTGACCGACATATCCCAAGTAGTTTCACAATGTTTAGATGTTTAAGGTTACATAATTCTGTTATATCTGTCGAAGACTTGGTTGAAAATGAAGTGATTTCCTTGGTCAAGAAATGAATGTTGTTTGTGGTTGATTTTCCTTTGTATGAAACTCCATTCTTTCCCCTGGAAATGAGATTTTCTTCCTTCATAGATGAAACAATATCCTCGATAGTTATTGATTTCGAAATCCTGGAATTTAAAAACTGTAATTCCCAAGTTCCATCTTCAGTTTCAATTCTCTTCAACTCGACTTTCTTTCTTTGACGAATGAAAACAGCAAAGGAAATGGCAAGAACAACAACCACAGAAAAAACAAGAAGACAGACCAACAAAAACCTGGGAACCCGATTTTTAACACTGGAACATGATGGCAAACCACTAGTTTCTCCACCGCAGAGACTGTTTCCGGCCACCGCGGTAGAACTGATGGCAATAAATGCCCCGGTGGAGGGTAAACTTCCATAAAAATTGTTGTAGGAAATATTTACTTGAACAAGTGATTGCACTTTCCCTAAATTCGAGGGAATTTCGCCTGATAACTGGTTTACAGACAGATCTAGCTGGCTAAGAACTGGCATTTCAGAAAGACTAATAGGAATTCCCCCTGTAAGCTGATTATGGCTGAAGTCTAAATTCACAAGCTTTTTGCATAAAGATAAATCATCAGGAATGTTACCTGAGAGCTTGTTTTCACTTAATTTCAGTTCCATAATTTCTGAAAATTTCCCAAAACCTTGAGGGATGCTTCCTGAAAGATTATTTCCTGATAAATCCAGGTTTTCAATCTTTTTGCTGCCGAAGGAATCTGGCAAGTGCCCCGAAAATCTATTTCTTGCCAGGCTTAGCATTTGAAGTTCTGGCATATCCCATTTCCTTTCACCAATTGAGCCAAAGAGATCGTTCCCTGAAATATCAAGAAAGTAAACAAGAGGGAGGCTGGTAAATTCAGGGGACAACTCACTGGAGAGCCGGTTGTTCTGAAGGCGGACGCGTTGTAAAGTTCTGCAACTGCTTAAACTCTTCGGAATTTCTCCTTCCAGGGAATTTGAAAAGACGATTAGCTTAAAAAGGTGACCGGAAGAACAAAGATTTCCCGGGATTTTTCCTGTTAGGTTATTTGACGAAAGGTCTAATACAGTGAGGTTATTATACTTCCCAAGGTCTTTAGGTATTTCCCCAGAAAGTTGATTCGACCACAACTGCAGAACTTGAAGATGAGGCAAAGAAGTTAAAGCGTTCGGAATTTTACCGGTAAAATTGTTGGAAAACAAATGGAGAACTTCCAGATTTTGCAACTGTATAACCAGATCAGGAATTTCACTTGACAAGAAATTCTCACTTAAATCAAGTGAAACTAATTTCTTGAGATTGAAAATGGATCTTGGAATTGGACCAGTGAATTTATTGAAGTAGAGGAAAAGGTACCGAAGATTGGTTAGATTACCTAAAGATGAAGGGATTTCACCTGTCAGATTGTTGTAAACAAGATCAAGATGATTCAAGGAAGTTAATTCACCAATTTCCTTGGGAATTCCACCAGAGAAATTGTTATATCCCAAATAAATCCATCTCAAACTCTTCATGAACCCTAATTCTCCTGGAATTTCCCCAGTCAGTTGATTTGATGCCAAAGTCAAGACCTCTAATTTTGTCATATTTGTAATGGACTTCGGAATTTTTCCCGTCAAAATGTTCCCACCAAAATCAAGAACTTTAAGGCCTGAAAAATGTCCAATTTCTTCTGGGATTTTTCCTGAAAGCATATTGTTGGAGAGATCCAATGTTTCAAGAAGTGGAAGGGATAAGCCTCCTGGAATTGGACCAGTCAAATTATTATTGCTTAGATTGAGATTCCTGAGCGATAAACACGACAACAAATTCCCTGGAATTTCCCCAACGAACTGGTTGCTGGAAAGATCAATACTCTGAATATATGGCAACTGGAAAATCTTCTCTGAAATTTTTCCAGACAAATTCTTCCCGGGAAGCTCGATTTTCGTTAAATGGGACGAATCATAACAGGTAACTCCATTCCATTTGCAGAAAGAGAGAGAGGAATTCCAGCTGCTCAGAGACTCCAACGGATCATTAATTGAAGCTTTAAAGGACAAAAGTAGCTCAACTTCAAATCCTTTGCATGCATACAGATTCAAGAACATAAAAATGAACACAAACATGAAGAAACATCTGTATCTTTTCAGCCCTTTTTTGGCCATTTTCAACTGATCAAAAGTTTCTCTCTCCCGGTATAAATTTTTTTATCAGATGGAGCTTAAAGAAAACCCTGAAAACTGAGTAAACTTCAGCAAATGGAGAATTATCCCTTTATTTTCTGCCACAAAACATGATAAGTAATATAAGATTTTCACCATTTATCTTGGATCTGACAATTTACAGAACATCCAGAGAATAACACAGCTTTTCATGAATTAGAATAATCATTTATTCATTGACAGAATAAAATTGGCATTTTCTATCATCATGAGGACAAGAAAAGCAGCAACAAGATTAAGCACGAGCATCATTAAGAAAATTAAGAATCCTAAGAAAAATCAAATTGTTGCACGAACAAAATCCCACTGTCAAATAATTAACTGTCCCAAAAATTTCGTCCATACTGCTTACCAAATATACTCAAATTTTACAGAACTTCAAAGATTTTAACATTAAAACATTGTTCGACCAAAAACAGAACCAGAGAGCGTGATGATATATATCAGTTGCAACATAGATAGATAAAGTTAAGGTTCAATGACGTACCGCAAATGTTCGGATAAGCTTCTGTTGGAAAAGGCTAGAGATATTGGAAGAAAAGAAACTAATTGGGTTGATGACTAGGTTAAGAGAGTAGGGTTTGAGCGTAAGAATTCTAGGAGTCCAAGTGTGTGTCTATATAACTATACATATATATACAAACACACACTAATATATATAGAGAAACGAATTTGTAGTACCATCTCTTTCGAAGGTTAAGCTATTAGAAAGATAATACATTTATTTATTTGAATTTAGCAGCTAGAAAGAGATCACGCGTATTCATCCAACTATCATGTTTTCAACGCATCCCATCACATGAACAACTTCATTTTTTGATCAAATATTTTTCGTCTAACACCTGAAAATATATTAACCATTATATAATATTATAAGTCCTTGTTTGGTTTAAATAAAATCAGATTTTTAGTAAATTTTGATATAAAAGTTTGTGGAATGTATGATCGAAAAGTTGGGGTTCCTTCACGTGTGATTAAAATTAATTGTCGATTTTGATTTAGATTTTAATCAATTTTTTTAACTGAATCAAACATAAGCTAAATCTTGTTTTCGACGAAAGGATATACAAGATGTGTTCAATCTTAATCGAAAGTCTTCTGCTTTATAAGTTTTAATAAACAATTTAACGAGATTTGAATCAAGGACATTTGCCTACTCGAATTTTGCACCTCGACTCGAGAGTTTGAATACACGAACGTTAGAAAGGCGGGGACCAACGTTGAGGAAAAAAAGCTTTAGCATTTTTATGATAATACTAAAATTCTCTTTTGACTGAGTTTGGAAAGCGACAGAGAAATCTGTATGCGTTAAAGTTCTAAAGGTTGAGTTAAACCATGCCCTTTACGTTTGGACTTATTTACGACAACTATCAAAAATGGCGTGAACTTTTTTAATTTCTATCCAGTACCATAAAGTGAACAGCTTTTCTAACAAAATTTTTCATTTTAATAACTTATTTTTCTTTCTTTTTAAGTAAAAAAAATTAGTTAACGTTAACATAAATTAGTTAATGCAACTTAAACCAATAAAAATTATTTATTTTAAAAACTTAAAAGTTCTTATAAGTATACTTATAAATAATTTTTTCAATCTTAGACAAAGATGCACATCAAAATGTCTGATCTTATATTATATATTATCTTTATACGTAATGTTAATATGTTATATATATATTTTTTCATATTCGATCTTTCAGTTAAGTTTAACCATTGATTCGGTGTTTTGACTAAATTAAAGAGACGGGTCAGAATTGATAACTATGATTTACTCCATCTTTACATGTAAGTATGAACAATTTACATTGTCATATAAAAAGAAAAGCACCTTTCGTGACGATTGTATAATAAACGTTATTGTGTATATCTAGCTAGAAAAATTCATTTTTTCTTATTTTAGATTAGTTTTCATAAAATTTAATTTGAGAAAAAATACGCGCAAATGTTACTTTTAAAAGTGAAACTAAAATTTATCCAACACTTCACGATTTCGAAAAAGTGTTCATCTTCTCAAGTTTTCTATTAATAATTCAAAATATACCATTTTCTTTTTGAAAGTATTACCAAGTTCTCTAATTTTTTACACGAATTTCAAACTATTTAGACATTCTCGACAAATTATATAAAGTTGATAAGAGTTTTTAGTCCATTTAAGATACCATAATATTTCTTCTCAATGTAGACAATAAATTCTATATTATCAAGAATCTTGTTAAATTTGCATAAAAGAAATTGTGATAAGACTACACCACATTTTGTGTGACCGAATGACCATATTTAAGAAAATTTTGGGAAATTTTATTTTCATAAATTAAAAAAATAAAAATAAAAAGTAAACTAGGGTCGGAGGCGAAAACTGGAAAGTTCATCATTCAGTAAAAATTACTTAATTTGATAGTAAGATAGATCAAGATTACTTTCACAATAAATAATTTATTTATTTTCAAGTTTGATGAATAAAAGATTTTTTTTATTTTATGATTTACTTAAATACTTATAAGTAAGATTTTCATGGTCAACCAGACATGCACAAAACAGTGATAGATCCAGCACCTAGCGAGGGGGCACGGTCTCGCGTGCTAGATCTGCCGGAGTTGCAGTCACCATCGGGAGGAAGCTTGAAGTCTGAAGATTGAATCGCAGGCGGTAGGTCAATGGAAGAAGGAAGAAGACATGTTAGTGGATTGGCCTTTTTTCTCTAAGTTTGGGCCTATTGTTTTTTTCAAAAAAATTATGCCCAAATCCAATAAGCTGCTTGGAACCGATTGAATTGAAATGAAATTACAAAGGGAAAATTTCATATATAAGTTTAACTATAACCCATTTTAAAACTGAAAAACAAGTTTTAGAATTTTAAGAATAAGATATTATTAAATTTTATTTATGAAATAATTAATTAAATATATTAAGTCACAATTCTATACAATTTGGTCACAAATTATTGAATTAATTAGTAAAAAAATTATTTCTCGATCACAAATTAAAAATTTTATAAGTCACAAATTATTTTACGATCACAAATTAAAAATTTTATAGATCACAATTTATTTATTAGTCACAAATCAATAATTCACAACTTGTTTAACGGTCACAAATTATCAAATTAATTAGTCACAATTTATTTCTCGATCATAACTTGTGAGTCATAATCATATTTTTTAGGTCATATTTTATTTATTAGTCACAATCAATAAAATAATTGGTCACAATCAATCATACTTGGTCACAAACACCCATACCCCACCCATGACCACCGCCACCATCGCCACACCAGAATGCCAACATCATTGCCACAACAACCGTAATACCACCACACAACATCTGAATCCACCACAACAACCACATCATTGCTTCCACTACCACCACTGCCACACAGGACCGCCAACATTACCACCGCATAAACCACAACCACCACGACACCACCGCCAAAGCCACCACCACGACTCAATGCCACCGCACACACAATACCCAACCACCGCACCTACAACACCCAACCATCCCACATAGCACCGTACCCACTGCACACATCAATACAACCACCATAAACGCAAAACCAACACCACAATCACCACTATCACCATCGCTCTATAGTACTACCATCGAATCGTCAATCGCGGCATCGCTCAAAAATTTTTAAAAAAGAAAAGAAGAAAAAGAATGGATTTGTACGTTGGTCTCTTGCGGTGGTCTTCGACGGTAGTCTTTCATGTGATAAAGAGAAAGAAGGGGTGGATGGATGGTGCTCATGTGGTTTTGCACATGATGAATCAGCTATGGTTCTGTCGCTGCGAGGTGCCATTGCGTAGGGTCGTGTATAGCAGTGTGTCGAATGGTGATGCAGGAGTCGTTGGAGAGAGAAGGATGAAGTGGGTTGTGATTTATGATTTTGGAATTTTTAGGGTTTGGGTGGGTATGATTTAGAATGAGAATATGGAGGATAATGAATATTATTAATATCTTATTTTTTTTATAAAAAACATGTTAGATCTAATTTTTCAAATTGAATCTTAAAAAATTTGTTTGGGAGTAATTTCCACAATTACAAATTCACTATCCTAAATTCCTAATCTAACTAATTCCAAATACACGAAAGGCTAACCCTATTGAGCTTTCTCCCTCCCACTCCCTATGCACTCACCGGTCTCCACTTAGCCCTTTGCCTTTACCTGCAGCTGTCAGTCGTCAAGTCACCGCCAATGCCGAGAATCTCCCGTCTTAGTGACTCGTGAACATTGTGCCTCTGCCTCTCTTGACTCTTTTTTTAATTCATTTTTTTATTTATCATTTATGATTTATGACTATGATTTGTGATAAATAATTCAAGAAAAAACCCTACCTAGTTCCTACTTAAACGATTATCAGGGTATTTTGCAAATTATAAGTAATTTTAACAATTTTGATTGTTCAATCGGAACCAATTTTAATTGATTTCGTTACTATATAATGCTTGTTTAATTAATTTTAATATTAAACTGGCCGTGATATGTTCTGGTAAGAGACTACGTGCATTGATCATCTAATCGTATTGAATTATATTTTCACATGTATATACTTTTTACGATTTAGTGCATTTGAATTTTTAATATTATTTAATTAAATATTAATAAATGACCTAACTATTATGGTCGTTGACTGTTGACGATCAACGGTCAACGACCACCATAACTAACTTCCAATCCTGAATTCTGGTACAAAATATTTGGTTTATTAGCTCTTTGTAATGCTTACATATGTGTGCAACTGGAAAAATGTATTTTTCATATGAGTTCT